>BDGG01000003.1:5028358-5054396 GCA_001949185.1 Ramazzottius varieornatus
AAAGGCGTCTCACTTCCGTCCCGTTGATGATGTAAACATCAAAGTCCAGCGTTAGTCCGCCATACTGGCGTAGAACCGAAAGCTTGGCCATGTCGGCCTCGTGATGGAGCCAACGTATTCGCCGACCCTGCATAACAAACCTTCGGGGAAAATACTTGAGATGTATACCGGTCCAGTTGGTCACCAGTTCACTACAGGAATCCAGAGGCCAGTAGTCTATCACATTTGTGTGGATCATAACCTGGTCGGGTTTCAAGTTCTTCAGGACGGATCTCAGGCTGAGGCAGTCCAGATAGGACAAGTCATCATCTTTTGTTGGGCTCTGCGTGCGATAAAGTTTGAAATAATGAACCAGCAACTGAGTATCACCGGTCGCAGCGGCTGTATCAAAGGTACTGTTGCTCGATGAGACCATCGGTTTCTCACTAGGTATCGTTCTGTTGTACAGTTGAGGTACAAAACGCGGAATAATTGAAAAATGGATGAAAGATATGGGCACAGCAGCATAGAAAAATATCACTAACAGTACACGAAACGCAAGTACCCACATTCTCGTGCTCGGCTGAACCAACTGTCCAAGAAACGTGAGAACTGACGTCTTTGGGCTGATATGCACCACCAGAAACGTGAGGACCGACGTCTTCGTGCTGATATGCACTAACAGTGCAGGAAACGCAAGTACCCACGTTCTTGTGCTCGGCTGAACCAACTGTTCGCGAAACGTGAGTACTGACGATTTTGTGCTGATATGCACCACCAGAAACGTGAGGACCGACGTCTTCGTGCTGATATGCACTAACAGTGCAGGAAACGCAAGTACCCACGTTCTTGTGCTCGGCTGAACCAACTGTTCGCGAAACGTGAGTACTGACGCTTTTGTGCTGATATGCACCACCAGAAACGTGAGGACCGACGTCTTCGTGCTGATATGCACTAACAGTGCAGGAAACGCAAGTACCCACGTTCTTGTGCTCGGCTGAACCAACTGTTCGCGAAACGTGAGTACTGACGATTTTGTGCTGATATGCACCACCAGAAACGTGAGGACCGACGTCTTCGTGCTGATATGCACTAACAGTGCAGGAAACGCAAGTACCCACGTTCTTGTGCTCGGCTGAACCAACTGTTCGCGAAACGTGAGTACTGACGATTTTGTGCTGATATGCACCACCAGAAACGTGAGGACCGACGTCTTCGTGCTGATATGCACTAACAGTGCAGGAAACGCAAGTACCCACGTTCTTGTGCTCGGCTGAACCAACTGTCCAAGAAACGCGAGAACTGACGTCTTTGGGCTGATATGCAGAAGTGTACCGACATAGCACCGAAGTGTCCTCGGACTGAACGGCTGAGAATCCTGGATAGCCATCCGGCTTTATCGACAGAACATTCAGATTCTACCTGTCGGTCATAGACGGTAGAACGGTAAAGATTCAGTACGTAATGATAATATCGGTATGAATATGATCGGTGTCACAGCTATGCTGCGGGGTTCAACATTAATGTTATACGCTAATATCGACGTGACGTCTACTAGTATCTACTAGTATCTACTCGGGTGATATCTACTGGAAGTCTTATACTAACTTTGGTGCTGTAAGCATACTGCAGCTACACTAGGTTGCACAATGGTAAGATAAGGGACATGTGGACATAACCAGAGAAAAGAGACTAACATTCGGATGCCGCACAGGCCGCGAGGCGCGACTCCAAAAGTTCAGTCGTTGTGTCGAACCAGGAGGTTAACAACAGAGTTCATTTACCGTAAAGTTATTCAGCCGTATAGCACGGTAATATCGGAAGTGTGGAAACATGGTGTCATACCTGATTGGGGTAACGGCGGGAGAAGAGCGACTCGCCCACCGAGCTGCCGTTATCTCTTTGTACTACTTGTATTGCGAGAGCTCCGCCCAAAAGGCTGCCCTTCATTTGAGCACAGTTTCGCTCGAGCTTCCTCTGATGAGTTTGCAATTCAGAGTCCCCTTGGGTATTGCCACATAAACTGGCGTCCTCCCAGAATACTGTACATATGGTACTGCAGTTCTGCATGCAAAATTGCTTCTGTAACGGTCACGTGCTCGCCACAAGCTTTTCCGGGTTGTGTTACATATGGAGTATACTCAAGGGGACTCTGAATCGCAAACTCACCAGAGAAAGCTCGAGCTCCAGACAGCACGATCCTTTTTTCAGGATGATTCCCCGTTTGTTTTTCTGATTTTTCCAAATTTTTTAGTTTTTGCTGAGTAATGGCTTTGTGTCTGATCAATCAAATTCGTACGAATCAACTGGCGAAATCATACTTTCGGCTTCCTTCTGGTAACTGCACTGATCAATTTCGTGGGATCATCCGTTCTGCCTCTGCCGGATCTCCTGCATCTCTTCACGTTTCCCCACCATCAGAGCTGTCCATCCTACAATTCTTATAGTGTCGAGAACCACATAAGTCTACCAGGTACGTTTTGTACCCTATGGTGCTGTGGTCAGTTGGCTGCCGTGTGCAGTGTTTTAGGTGGATTCGTCTCAACCGGATGTCGTTTTCCGAATAACCGATCAACAATCAGCCGAAAGAACTCACGCTGAACGGCAGAACGCAAAACAATTTTCTGTTTTCCTCCATCAGCTTCCTCCTCTTGCTCAAGCCGTCTACTCCACTTTGGGCCATATTGGAACAACTCCGGGGGACAGGCACGCTTGCCCCCGGATGTCTGTAGGTTGTTTCCACATCGTAAAAGTGGAGATAAACTCGTATAGAGCGTTTTTGTTGGCCTGAGTTCTCTTTCAGGATGTCACGCTGACCCTGACCAGAAAGATGGCCACATCAGACCCCAAGATACCATGCCCGGAATGTGGAGAGCTGTACACATCTCGAGGCATGAGTAGGCACACCGGAAAGACAGCCTGTGAAACCAACCAGGAAAGAAACAGAAGGAATAATTCAGCTCCCTCGAGCCAGTCAGTCGTCGCTCCTGCTGATCAGCTGATCGCAACGAAACCGATCCATGAAGGCCTCCAGCATCTGAAAGCCTCAACGAAAGTCATCCGCAGAATACCAAAAGGCGCTCGTATGCTGGAAGCAACGAGTTTAACGGAAAGAAAAGAAGATGTGCTTCAAAAAGAAGCAGTGAAAAACACCCAAAAGACGCAGTGCTCAAGAAGTTGGTAGAGGGCAAAATCAACGAAGGCGGTATATGCGGGGCGCTACGGGTGCTTTCCTCTGAGGATTCGGTGGCAGTTCCAACCCCGGAAGTTCTGGACACTCTTCGAGACACGCATCCTTCAGAAAGCCCAGACAGTTTGTTCCCAGATCCCCCAGATCAGTTGTCGCTGCCCGAAGAAGTGACGGTGGAGGAAATTCTCGCAGCTGTAAAGAGTTTTCCCAACGGATCTGCTGGTGGCGTTGATGGTCTGAGACCGCAGCATCTCAAAGACATGCTGTCAGGTGCACCGAACGGGGGCAACGGTGACGCTAGCAGAAGCATTGGCTAAGCTGATTACGATGATGCTTTTAGGCAGAATTCCTGACGCTGTTTGCGGTGTACTCTACGGGGCATCGCTCACAGCCCTCAAGAAGAAGATAGAAGCCTGCGACCAATTGCTGTGGGAAACACGCTACGTCGCTTGCCAGGCAAGATCGTTGTCAAGAGAGTGGGCCGTGTGATGGAGGAACAGGTCCGTCCTGAGCATGTCGATTGCGGTACCAGAGGTGGAGCAGAAGCAGCAGTCCATGCGGTTCGCTGCTTCCTTGAAGAGGGAAGAGACGAAAGCCAAGTGCTGCTCAAGCTTGACTTTAAGAACGCCTTCAGCACCATACACCGAGAAGTTCTTCTCCGTGTTATTAGAGACTCCTTGCCTAAATACTTTCCGTTTGCCTGACAGTCTTACCGATATCCCTCAAAGCTACTGTTTGGTCAACATACCCTCGAGTCAGCAAGGGGCGTGCAGCAAGGAGACCCGCTGGGGCCCTTATTGTTTTGCGTTCTCATCCAAAAGCTCACTTCCCCCCTGAATGTGTGGTACCTCGATGACGGCACCATCGGCGGTAAGATCGAAACCGTCTTGTCAGATTTGCAGGTGGTAATCAGCGAAGGGTGGAAGCTCGGACTGGAACTGAACTCGGCTAAATGTGAGCTTTTCTGCTTCGGGGGTTCTGCTCTGGAACGCCAAGCCGCGCAGGGAAGAGCAGCCGTCGCCTGTCCGGCTATTTTCTTTCCTTCCAAGAGCGACCTCAACCTTCTAGGAGCACCACTGATGGAAGAGAGCCTGGAGGAAGCCGTCCGAGCTAAAACAAGTAAGATCCGGTTGGTAAACGCAAACTTAAATCTCTTGTTTGCCCACCAGGCCCTTTTCCTGCTCAAGAACTGCCTTCGCCTGCCGAAGTTGCTGTACATTCTCCGGTGCTCTCCATTATAGAAGGTCCCTGCATTGCTCCGCGAGATGGACGAAGTGGTTCGGTCGAGCCTGTCGGAGATTACCAACACTGGGATGAGTTCCGGTCCATGGCGGCAAGCGACAATGCCTGTCGGTTTGGGTGGATTAGGCATCCGTCGTACGGAAGAAGTCGCGCTCCCTGCCTTCTTGGCTTCGCTTCATTCTGTACAACAACTGGTGCTGAGTATCCTGCCTGAAGCCGACTTGTATGGTGAAGCAAACCTCGCTCTCGCCAAAGCTAGTGAGTACTGCTTCGGATAATGATAAAGCGCGACTTGTTGCAGTTTCAGATAAGAACTCAGGCTCCTGGCTTCATGCGCTGGTGTCATCCTCGTTGGGAAACCTGCTCGACAACAACGCCCTACGGATGAGTATTGGTTTGCGTCTTGGTGCCAAGCTATGCCGTCCCCACGTGTGTCGATGTGGCGCCAGCGTGGATGAGTTTGGCCAACACGGGTTGAGCTGTAAGTTCAGTGGGGGGCGTCACAGTCGTAACAGCGCGCTCAACGAGTCCCTGAAACGCGCGTTGACAACAGTCCAAATTCCTACACCTCTCGAACCACCCAGGATCTTCAGAAAGGACAAAAGACGGCCAGATGGAATGACGCAAGCCCCTTGGAAGAATGGTATGGAGCTTGTATGGGACGTCACAGTTGTGGATACACAGGCTTTGACAAACTTTGCAATGTCAACGGCGAAAGCTGGATCAGCTGCTGACGCCGCCGAGAAGAGAAAAGATCTCGAAGTACGAGGACATCGGAAGCCAATTTGAGTTCTTCCCTGTCGGACTGGAGACCCTTGGACTTTGGGGTCCTTCCACGACAGCGCTGTTTGAAGCTGTAGGAAGAAAGATGGCGGAAGTAACGGGCGAGCCGAGGTCATTTCAGTTTTTTAAGCAGCCAGAGTATCCATTGATATTCAACGTGGTAATTGCTATTCTGTTCTGACTACTGTTAAAGATACGAAGGGTCTTGATGAAGTGTTTTATATTCTAGATGTCAAAAAGGGAAAATCCGTGTAGCGTTTTTGTTAATTTTGTATCGCTGCTTCCTCATTTTTTGAGTATAGATTATTGTCTTCAAATAAAGATATTTCACGCTGGCGAAAACAGCTAGTTGATTAACAAAGAATTGATTACTCTCAGGACCCTGCCGGCCGGACTATGGTACGATCGACAGGGTATGACGTAGCTCGTGCTGCCTGCTGCGCAATCGGCAGCCACGGCGCGGGGAAACTAGGTAGGAAGGTAGATGATCGTACAATGGTACAATCGCCAGTGGGTGGGTAGGTTGGTTGATCACTATTTGTTGACCATTGATCTTGGTAGATTGACAACTATTGGCTAACCGTTGGTCTTGCTGTCTTGACCACTAGTGGTTGACCATGGGTCTTTCTAGGTTGAGCACTAGCGGTCGGCCATTGGTTTTACTATGTTTGACCACCAATACAGTCCTACCCGTGGGATGTGACAATTGCTTCTTCTGCAACCGAACTGCCTTTCTGCACGAGACTGCTGGCCATGCACTGCGCAGCACGATCAGCTGATCGACGTCCGGTTATGGCTTGACTCAATCAAGTAATCGAGCACGTGTCCGATCAGCTGATCGGTCTCATGCGAACAATATGGCGAGCAGCCCCGTGTACACGCGTACCGTCCGGAACTGAAATCGGGCGTTTGAACTGTCACATCTCTCAGGCAGGACTGTACTGGCCATTCGCGTTGATAGGTTGACCGCCCAATCGCAGCTAGTTTATTGACCCGTCCTTTCTGTCTATTGGTCAGTGGGCGTGGTAACCGGTCTGGGCGGAGTCCACAGTTTACTGGAGTTGATTATTTGACTGGAAGATGCTTTTTATTACGTCAGATGTGACAGAACCTTGGTTCCCATCCTTTGATCTTTCCGCCATAGGCTCAGGCTTGCCATAGTTTCCCCAATTTAGGGGCTTTAGACTGAGTGAACAGCTTTCTACGATGACTCGAGCGGTCTATGATTCATTCTAAAGCTCCGCTGGAAGGCCAGCATTTTGGGCGGAGCTCTCGCAAAAGCTCGACCTACTGACCTCTATATCTGTTTAGTTTTTCCTGTTTTTGATCAGGCTAACTAAAGTTCACTCAAATCTTTGGAAATGTAACGCATAACAGAATGTTCAATGTCGATAGAAGTCATGCAGAATCAACAGGTTCAGATTCCATGTCAGCGCGTCCTGAAGACCGTGTCTGAGTTGAGAAGTCGAGTCCAATCGTGCCACAACTAAAACGGAAACGTAAAGGCACTTCGCGACGTTCTGACACGAGGCCCGTGTGCGAAACGATCACGGCATGGTTAAGGGAAGGAAGTACCAAACAGAGAAACTGTACCGTAGGCATTACAGGCAATGATTCGAGCGCTACTTCTTCGAAGACGGAGTCCTGCACAACCACAGCGACCAACAGAAGTGACTCGCACGCCCCTCATTTGGTCGACATGCCCAGCGTTGATCATAGTACCAATTACGATCTGTATTCACACTGCGCTACGGGAAGTAATGAGGATCTTTCTGGCTGTGATTCGGACTCCATTATTCCTGCTGGATCTTCGGCTTTGAAAAATGCTAGCTGTGAGCAGTGTGATGCACGTGTTACGAAGACTACAGAGTCGACTGGATTGTGCTGTGATAACAAGACGAAAATCCCTCCGAACATATGAAAAATGCCAGCCCTGCCCGTTGAACTGAAGGGACTGTACAGGTCATGCGGAACACTCATCCAAACCTCTTGTCAGTGTCAGCCCTTGGGACAAGTGGAGGTTTCGAGCAAAAAACCGGCCCATTAATTTAGTGCTTAGAGAAAAAATATGTCACAGCATGCTACCCGGCAATCGTAAAGGCCCGGTAAGCTTCCGGGCGTTTACGATGGAGCTTAAATAAGCGCAGTACCCGAACGAAGTGATCAGTGAGTTAAACATGGACCGAATTTTGTTAGTGAGTTACGAACCATTGTGTTCCGCTGTATCTGCTGCGAGAGTGAAACGATACTTTAAAGTGCCAATGATGCGGGACAGGTTTGGATCCGGGTGCGTGTATGAAGACCGCGCGGATGTTGGGTGAAATATCTGGTCAACGTGTGTATCGATCAGCTGATGACATGACACATAAGAGTCAAAACGGCGCGTACCGGGGGGATTCTTTACGCGGACCCGGACCAATCTTGTCCTACTTCATTGGCACTCTAAAGTACTGATATTACCTCCAGTGTATTCACTGCATTAAAAGTGCCGTCGGTACACATTTCCCCAGTCAATCAAGGATGTCCAAAATCAACGGCGGAACTCACGTTACAAAGTCGGCCCTAGCCAATCAAGGGCTAACTCACGATCAACAGGAAAAGTCCGCCCTGTCTTGTCTTTCTACGCTTGATTGTGGGATTCGACTTTTCCAGTGTATCAACGAGCCTGTTAGCCTGCACAGATGCTTGTACTGCAGTGAATACACTGAAGGTAATTATCGTTTCAATCTGCTCCTGCTAGGATGATAGCTGATGAACCATCAGAATATGCGCGACTTGATCAAAATACACAAAGTTCTAACGAAATCGGCGCAGGTATTGTCACAGATACTGTACATCCGGAGAACTGAAAGAACTAAAAGATAGTGTTGCGTGTTAGAAGAACACAACTAAGCAACCAACATTCATAAAACCAACATCCGGTGAATTCATGCTGCTACATTGTGTTTTGTCTGTCCCGAAGGAAGCAATGGTTGGAGTACCGACCAGCTCAATGTCTGCAGGTCCCTCTAATTCATAGCTACGACTAAGTATCTGATTTTTGTTTCATCTACAGTTTTACCTCCGAGATATGTCAATTGCTTTAAATTTGACCGTGATATGCGACTCACAGTGTGGGTGACCAAACACATGGCAGGCCACTAAAAGAACTGAATAAATGCAAGCGATTACTTGATTCGTGGTAACCGTGCTGAATGGCTTGCCATATTTCGTTTGTTTTGGTCCACCGTGTAGCAAACAGATGGGTCATCGCAAAACAAAATCAAGCGTTTGAATTGACACATCTGGGAGGTAGAACTGTATCAAGCAAAAACTACCGATCCGAATTTCCCAACATTTTGCACAGAACTTCGGAAAATAATTTGTGGGTACTTGAAGCAGTTTGTATTGCCTTACAATTCGAGATAAGTTTTGTCTAAATTTTTCTGGTCCAATTTTTTGAGATATGAGAGCTATTCGAACATAATTATTCTTAGCCAGTTGCTCAGGGTCGAAAGGTATTTTGTGGACATTACCTTTCGGAGGTTGTGTGAGACCCTTCAGAAAGTCAGTGAACGATTACATTTCGAAAACAGATTATACCCTTGATTTCTGTTCAGTCGACGACGCCATCTCCCTACGGATCGCCAAACCATCAGACGGTTCGTTTCCTAGTTGGATAGCGAAGGGCTAAGCGGGAAAACAGCGACAGTTTATGTAGCCGGCGTAAGTTCAGAACAACTGGAGCACGGTTTCGAAGATCCTGGTAGAAATGACCATTACCTCTCAATGATGTTGAAAGGTCTAACCAACCAAACCCGTCCGGACACATACAAGAGAAAGCCTCTGACAATAGAACATTTACGACAGCTCAAAGCTGACCTATTCGGATCTCTCATTCCTCGACACGACCAACTGATGCTTTGGTCGGCTTTCACCATGGCCTTCTACGGCATGTTACGTGTGTCCGAGTATACCAGTTCGAAGGAGACAAGTTTTGACAAATCAAACCTTGTCCTGAACGACTTACAAATATCCTGCGATTCGGTCCAAATATGTTTGCGGCGAGATAAAACCCATCGCAAAACCGAACCTCCTGCAATTTATCTAACAAAAACTCAAACGGATACTTGTCCCGTACAAGCCCTTCACGCTTATATGCTAGTCAGATATTCAGCAAGGCATACACCATTATTCATTTCCCATGATGGAAGCTACCTGACTCGCCAACGTGTCAATCGCGAGCTACAATTTTTTCTCGGGAATGGCTTTACCTCTCATAGTTTCCGGATAGGAGCGGCTTCGACGGCTTCTAAAGCCGGATGCTCCATGGAACAGATTAGGGCCATGGGTAGATGGAGCAGCGACGTTTCAAACCGATACGTCCGACCAGATATGGTGTCCTTGACCCAAGCTATGCTGCGAATCTCACGTTAGTTCAATCAGCCTTCGCTTGGGGTCTGTGTTTGGGGACTGTGCGAAGGCTGGGCAAATGGCTTACGCAATTGTGTATATCCGCCTACCTTGACAGTTTACCTTCATTGACCCCAAGTACTTCCGTGTTCGTTTCGTAATTAAGGAAGGTCCGGGCGTCAATCTTATTTTTTTCTTGAACAAAGCTTCTTGCGTACACGTGTGCACGCCTCGCGTAGCCTTACGTTGTTTGTAAGTTACGGTCTAAAAGTAGAAGCACGCGCACGTCTAACGTTGCCTTGTGCAGTAGCCGGTGGTTGCTGTAACCGAACACGAGTGCACGTTTATCGCCGCCTACCGTGAAACTAGCCATAGTTGTAACCAAAACCGTGAGCGTCTATAACGTGGCCATACGTTGCTACCTGTAACCCACCGTGGTAATTTGGTTTCGCGCATACAATAGCATGCGCGTACAATAGCAATATTTTTATTGTCCTGCTAGCAGTGTCTTACTTTGCGCATTCTACGCTGATACGTTACCGTGTTACCTTCGTCAAACTGACCTTTCTATCGTATAATAAGCTGACCCGCGAGTAACCGAAATTTTTCATCAAAATATTCGTACCTTACAATTAACCACAGTAGCATACTGGTTGGATTGGCCGAAGACTGGTTGTCAGTTTGCACATCTGCCTTGCACTTCATTATCATCTTACCGTTTTTTGATGGTAATTCCGCCAAGGAAGTCTGCATTAATACCAGCATCGCCCGAAAAGGGTACAGCTCGTACCGCTTCGTCAGTCCCTACGTCACCACAAAAAACAGAAGAACGTTTCGAAGTAACCGTCGTCAAAAATAAGCACGTTACTAACACGGATACCGAACTTCCCACTCTATCTGATCATCACGACTCAACGTTGCCACTACTCAACTCTGCCCATAACACGTTACAGTCGTCAACTTCGACTACTTCTTCCGCTACCACCGACAGCTTGGCAACTGAGTACGCAAAGTCAATTGTTGCGTCCACCTTCCGCCGACTAAAAGGACATATCAATTCACCTGCCTCCGACGAGGACCACCCGATTTCTACGATCAACGCTGATCTGCTAGACCATCACCACAACCAGCACGTTCAAACCACCAGAGTCGCACAACAACAAATTGAAATGGCCAAGAACGCCAACAGTGACGACATCGAACGGCACGATGAAGAAAAAGGGGGAGAAAGAGGTGAAAAAAACGACGAAGCGAAAGGTCTGTTCGTTAATTTGCCCAAACAGACGCTGTCGATAAAGTTAAGACCGAACAGCAGGACGACGACGATGACAACGCCAACGAAATACCGAAGAAAGTCAAGCTCGATGCCGATACCCGCATCGAGACTATAGCTGCCACAAAAATCAACATTCCAATGCCGTTGTTCCACGGCCATGATGACGAAGAAATCGGTATTTTCATCAAGAAGTTTGAGACGGCTTGCAAGCTTCAACGTATCCCAGCGAGGGACATGGTGGAACATGCGTTCTTACGCTTCCGTAACTCAGCGGATTCCTGGTGGAACCGCCGACCAACACACAATAACGAAACATGGGAGCACCTGAAAGCAGATCTGAAGACCGAGTTCCGACCAGCCGGATCCCTCGCCTTTCGAACAGCCCAGTTGAATCGCCGCAATACGCAGCCAGGCGAAAGCGTCAATCAATACTACGACGCAGTCATGAACCGGTATGGCATAGTGTAAAACATGGGAAAAAGTTTACTAACGAGGAGATGGCAGATAAGTTAGCCAGAGGCCTCCCTGGGGAGCTCGTCAAATTGGTCACAGTCCTGAATCCTAAAACTCCAGCGGAGTTCAAGCAGATTACTGCTCGAGTCATCGAGGCAGAGAAGAAAACGTCACAACAAACCCGAATCTTTAGGGAACAACAAATGCCTAACGACATAGCGGACCCAATGCCACACCGAACAGCACAGGTTGTGCAGACTCGTGTCTACACGCCCGAACGGCAAAATAACGGGACGTGGTACAACGGTAACATCAACCGCAGCTACAACTATCGCGGCGCCTTCAACGGACAAGCCAGTTTCCGAGGAGGATACCGCAACCAGTCCAACAGAGGATACCAAAGTTACAACTACTACAACCGGTACCAGAACAGTAACAACAAGTTATGGTGGAAACTCCAAAAACGGTGAATACCGCGGTAACGGTAACGGAGACAACTACAGAAATGCTTTCAGTCGAGGTTTCAACCGCAACGATAACGGATTTCAGAACAACGGGTTCAACAGGTCCAACAGCAGTTACAACGGCGGTTACAATAACCGTAATCGCGACACCAACATCCCAGACGCCGAGACCACAGTACCAAGAGGTGGTCACAACAGAAACAGTACAGACACGACCGGGTAACAATAACATTACGGGTGGTACTACAAATACCGCCAGTCAGTCGGCAAGGACTTTCACTGCGACGTCTAGACCAACCAACCGTGCAGTGTCTTGTTACGTCTGCGGCCGACCACACTTCGCGTCCGGTTGTCCAGACCGACCCAACAAAGCCTCTACCGGACCTCAAGCACGTCGCGACCAGATGAACACCATGACGTATGCGCCACCACAACAATTTTCCATGCTTGTGATGACCTCCGATGACAGCAACACTGCTACCGATGTCCTATATTTCGACCGATTCCGGTCAATCAGCTATCGTAGAGCTAGAAATCGAAGGTACCCCAGCCTTTGCCCTACTCGACTCCGGAAGCACAGTCACGTGCGTATCCTTGGATCTTATCAAGCAGCTATCCTTGCTACCCCTCCTGCAACGTGACGAGCACATCAAGATTGTGGGAGCAACCCTTCACACGATGATCACAGAAGGCCACATCAACCTCAAAATCTCAGCCTACAACAGATCTACATGGTGCAGAGCTCATGTACTGCAACTAATGCCACAGAAATACGACTACATCTTGTCTTGGCCAGACTTTCTCAAGCTGACCGGGACCAATAGTCCAGTCTTGGTCCCTAGTGATCAGTTACCCAATCAACAGATGGTCGAGAAGGACAACGCTACGTTTGTATCGTGTATCCGGAGTCCAACATATCCTGCTATTAACGTCACGAAGCATCACACGGATCAACTAGCCCTCTTTAAGGAAACGCAGCTCAAAGTAGGCGATCAAGTTTTACTCTTCAGCCCCGCACGGTCAAGAGGAGTAGGATCCAAACTCCATCACTATTGGAGTGGTCCCTGCGACATCTTGCAACAAACTGGTCCTAACAACTTCCGCGTTAGTTACAACCGACCGGGTTCAAACACGAGCACCGTTGTTAACACAGCTCGTTTGAAACGTTATGTTAAACGTAACGGCAGCGATAAGGACCTCAAGGACTTCGAAGAACCTGATTTCGACGAACTTCACCCTATTGAATTCAAAGTCATTGAGAGTTCTGATGACGAAGCTGTTCCAGCGAATGACCGTCCCATACTAGCTACACAAGTGTCGCGGAATGCTACAACTGCAAAACTCAACGAACAACACGACGCCGACGAGGACGACTATATAACGTCTGTTGCAATGACAGTCGAACCACCTCATCCTCGTACAAACCCTGCAACCCGACCCAACACGTTGCAACTACTTATCACGATTGCTCGTTGTAGCAAGTTCACAACCGACGAAACACTTCCGAAGTCCAGCATGGACAACCCACGGGTTCGTACCCCACCAAGAAGGTTGAACATCGCATCCAAGGCCATGCCGCCTCCTCTCAGGATTCCTGATCCTCGCCCGGTGACACCGCAAGCAGCCACCACTCAGGAAGCAACTCCTCGACCTAGGTTGGAAACACTTGAAGACCCTCCCATCCTACGCAAGTACCGCAGCGTTTTTAACTTGGCAAACCCTCCTGACTCTGAGCGGGAGGACAGCCCAAGCCAATCCGGACAGGGAACTCAACCGCAAACGACGTCTGTGGTCAAGGCGGTCAAGGTACTAAGGACCAAGAAACAACGCGGAAACCGATTGTTATCGGGCCTTAGCGCTGACAACATCTTAAAGTCCGACGGGGAACTCCAGGACCAAACTCAGTCGGCTGCAAGGGTTCGCCGATCAACCCGTACAAAACCACCACGCCAGATGAATGCCATGCACCACCTCCCTGCTTGGCTCATATTCGTACTGTGTTTCATCGTGCTGCCTACGGCCTTCACTATTCAGGCAGACATCCGCAATTGCAAAATCAACATTGTTTGGGTCTTCTGGATTTAGCCACCTATACCACATGTGAAAAGCTGGCGGCAGAGCCCAAGCCACAGCATGTCAACTATTCCATCTACGCCATGAAAAAGGATGAGGACGAGGACGGAAGTAACAGGTTAACTTGTAGCGCCACCTGTGTTGGAATTTTGACGTAACTTCCGGTTCCTGCAGTTTATTCCAGGAACGGAAAGATGACCAGGTTTCCGGTTCAGACTATAGAGAAAACTCTTCTCTATCCACCTGTAATGTCGGTTTGAGGATCAGAGGCGGCGGATTGGGAAAATCCCCTCGTCAGCTACTTTACGTGAAAGATGTTGATTGGGGTATGCGTCTGAAGAATCAAGAACAACGACCGAAGCCAAACGATGTACTCCTGGAAGCGAGTGGATATAATTTTGCGGGAGTGTGCACTTATTTCATGTACGCTGTAATGGAGCAGTTTTGGAAAGAAAATGCTGCTTCGGAGTTCACTGTCATTGATGGCGCTTATTTCAACGGAAATTCCGACCTGGTCCAATTCATGCAAGATAACGCATTCCCTGCTGGAAGCTTCAAAGAAGGCTTACAGCTGCGTGTTCGCCGAGCAATTTATCAACAGTTTCCACCAACCACTAGTCGTCTTCCAACCGCAGATGAAGTAAAAGAAACATATCCTTTCGCCAGATACATTTTCTGGAGCAAGAGAGACGTTGCAGAAAGAGTCGAGAGACTTCGCTTTCTGGAGCGAGGAGAGTATGAGGGTAACAATCTAACAAGCCCTAACTTAGTCCTTCCTATTCTAACTCGAGTCACCTAACGTATAAACGAAGTTTGTTGGTTGCAAGGGAGAAAGCTCTGAAAAACTAATCGGAAATGAAAGTAAAGCGTGCAAAGTTAGCCGGCCTATACCGGACTTGTAAAGTTAGCCACCGCTGTGCCGCATGGTGCTTGATTGGTTAGTTGATTGTCGGTCCAGGCTCTTTAACATAAGGATTTTCCCGTTTCGGAACTGAAAATCTCCTGGATTCTGTGAATCTTCACGTACATAGAGGCTAGTACCATTTGACATCCCGTTGTTTTATCTATCAACTTATCCATAAAAGTTTGGGAATAAGTGCGAAAGAACAGGCCAGTTTGGATGACTAACTTTACAAGTCCGGTTTAAGCCGGCTAACTTTACCCGTTTTTCCGCATATAGTCAGAAATATTTTCTGTGAGACTGACCGATATTATTTTTTCAGGTTGCTTCTATGGAACTATAGTTTAGGGATGTTAATTATCCATCTACAACGAACGTATCCGGATATATCCGGATAAAACCTGAATTGGTTAAGGATTTCATCCATTCAGATCTTGACCGGATAAAATTCTTATCCATCCGGTTACGATCCGGATAATATCTGTATCCATCCAATATTTATCCGGTTAAACGTACCTGAATCAATCAGACAATCAAAGCAGAACACCCCAGTCTCACTAACGTTATATAGCAGTACGGGGGAACGTTGCGATGCGCAGGCCTTCTCTACTGTCAACAGCGCACCGGAAGTCGGCTTATTAAACATGGTTTATCGTTTCGCTTTCCACTTGTTTGCTTCGATCATTCTGATCAACAGCTCCTTGTCCATTATTAGTTGACGGGCTATAGCCCGTAGGCCAGCATTCAAGGTTTCTCTGGTGGTGGTCGATACGTCACACTCCTTCGTAACCGCCTAGAACCTAAGGCCGTCCAGGCCCTGTTCTTTGAAATCTTGGACGGCGGTTTCGAAGCTATGGTAGCAATTTCGATATGCGATGATGAATAGATAACCTAGGTGTTTGGTGGTTTTGACTTGGCTCCAGTAATTGTATAACGATTTTCAATTAAAACGTTTAACCGGATTATATCCGGATATAAAAGTTTTATCCAGGTCCCTGGATGGATAAAACTTCTATCCATCCGTTTAACCGTTTATCCATCCATTAATAACCCTACTATAGTTCCTCTCAAGAGTAAGAACGTTGCGTATACTTTCTTTGAGTCTGTGCCGTGGCTATGGAATCCGCTTCCGGCTAGACGACTGAGTTTCAAGAAAGCTATTGGAATGGTGCCTGTTGACTTTACGAAAGGTGTGTCGGGAGAAGACCTACGCACTTATGCTCCTGTCCAGTCCTAGACTCATGGCAAAAATATTCGTGCACCGTCCGTCCCGGGAGACAATGAAGGAACCCAAATGTATGGACATGTATGGCATTCTCCTTTGCAGGAAACTCACTTGCGATATTGTATTACATGCTTCTTGAACTTCGCGAATCACGTAAGCGTACGCGTGGAATTAAACCCCGGCCCGGTGACTACACCCTACCAACCCCCAGGGGGATATTCCGCGCGTATTATGACGTATTGCGCGAAGTTGAAGAAGCATCACAGTATTATTCTTGTGCTCAAGCTGTTTCTCGTCGGTAAAGTGTCTCGACTCTTTCCGTTAGTTTAGTTTACTTAAAGGTACCGAGGTAGCATTTTATAGTTCGCAACTGTAGCTGTGAACTGCGTGATCTGTTGAGACTGATGTAAAGGCCCTCTCGTGAGTGACTGGAAATAAAGACGTCAGGACTTGGACGTTGCCACGAAGCTTGATATTGGTACTGGTATGTTTGCGCCACTGTGGTCACTGGCCAGGCAACTTAAGGTTTTTGAGTTCGCATTCAGGAAAGTCTTGGTGTCCCAGGTTCGTGGGACATGTGAGCGTGAGGACCTGCAGTCGTAGACCACCGGAAGTTGTGCAGGTGGCGCTGTGATCAAAGCGCTGTCACGACCGGATGTGATTGTGATGTACTATTTCAGTACATTGCGAACGAGTGATGGAAACTCGAACTTTCGCCACGGAGCTTCAGCATCCTGCCAACTGCCATCTTCATTCTAGTAAGTAGGAGGCTTGTCAGGAGTGGCAACAGATTCGTAACATTGACACTATCCAAGGTTCCGACTATACATTTAGAGGAAGCCTTCAATATTCAAGCCGATGACAGCTGACGATCAACCTTAGCAATCGCAACCCGGAAGATGCGTAAAAACGCAGAGTACACACGATAGTACGTTCATTCAGCTTTCTCGCAACTTCCGAATGCGTGTCGAGGTCCCAACACGTCACGATGAGTTCTTTCCTTTCTTGTTTCTTGATGACTGGCCTCGTCGCGTTGTTGGCCGTTAACGTTGACGCGTTATCTGTTCATTATGAAACCCTTTTCCGTGGAATAACGTACACTGCAGGTACTCCGTACGCGGGAACCCCTTACTGGACCTCGGAAGATGGGGAATGGAAAGGCTATGCTTATTACGGTATTAAGTACGCCAACGCGAAGCGCTTCGAGGTACGATACAGTTCATATCGCTTATTTCACCGACTTGAGTTGGAAGCTTGAAAAACGAACCCCACCAGATTGCCTTCCCAAGTGGCGCACGCTTTCGGTGGCATTGGCTGCAACCGTGTGCCACTTGGGAAAACGATCTCGAAACTCTGCTAGACCTCTTTCCCAAGTGGCGCACGCTTTCGATGTTGTTGGCTGGAAGCGTGCATGAACACTTGGAAACGATGTGCTCGAATGTCGAGCTCGGCATTGGGCACTTGAATTCATTTCCTTTATAGCCTTCTACGATCAACACGGACCACACTTACCTGCAGAACGCCAGCCGTCCTCTGAAGGGCTACGCTTGCCCGCAGAACCCAACAGAAGCGCCCTACGTTACTGAAACTCCAATACTAATGCGTGAAGATTGCTTGTACTTGGACGTTTATGTTCCGCCTGTTTACCGGGGCCACCAAAAGCTGGGATGGAGCACATGGCCAGTTCTTATGTGGATCCACGGCGGAGGTTTCTCCAGTACGGTTGCTTACCAGCCTGGCTTTGTTCAAATGCTCATTGAATTTTGCTAACTGTATATTTTGATTTTGCTTCTTTTTAGTGGGTTACAAGGACGCCTTCGACGCTTCGGACCTTGCTTCGTCGATCGGAACGGTTATCGTGGTACCCAATTACCGTGTGGGACCCTTCGGTAAGTTCAATAACTGTTACTCAACGAACTGAATGAAACTGATGGTTAATTGTCTTCCTGTAGGGTTTCTGAGTACTGGCGATAACAATGCTCCTGGGAACTTTGCCTTGTACGATATCAAGCTAGCTTTGAAATGGGTCCACACCAACATCCATTCTTTCGGTGGCGACCGCAGTAAGATCACGTTGGCTGGAGAGCGAGCAGGAGGCGCCCTCGTCTCCATGGCCCTTCTCGACGAACAAGTTCGGGGTAGGACGATGCCGAATATTCTACCTTGGATTCTAGACCGATGAAGTTCTGAAGGCTCGAACTGAAATTGATTTGTTGACTCTAGATGTGGTGCATGGCGCCATGACGTTCAGCGGAAACGTCTTCTCCCCATGGGCGATCAAACCAAACCCGCAGAAAGTGGTCAGAGAGCTGGCGGAGGAGCTAAGCTGTCCTCTGAATACTACGGTAGGACAAGTGAGCTGTCTGAAACGAGCGACACTGGAGGGTCTCCTGGATGCCACAGTCAAGGTGGAACGGCGAAGCGGAAGTGCCGCAGTGGTAAGCGCCATGCAGGAGATCGGCAAACGGAACGTGCAAGGCGATGCTGTCTCAAGTGGCGCACTCTTCTGGACAGTAACAATTGGAGAGTGCGCCACTTGGAGTGGCGATCCTTAACAAAGCGCTTTGTTCACCGGCCTGCTGCCACGTATGCCTTGCACTGGGAATCGACGAACGAATGTGGCATTGACAAAAAATGGTATGGTGAACAGATGGATCTGCTATGGGGACCCGTGATCGACGGCAACCAAGTCCCGTTCGCGCCATCCTGGCTGCTCGATGGCATCGAATGGAAGTGGAAGGGAGGATACGTCACGGGATACTTGACCAACGACGGTGTTCGCCCGCTACTTAGTAAGTGTCATCTTTGGCGACCAGACTCATTTGACTCTGATTCGAACAACTTGCTTTTGTTGGAGGGAAAATACCGCGGGTCTTCGGCAACAACATGCTGGATCACGACTGGATCTTGCAAACCTTCATACCGACGGTCCTCGAAGACGCCTTCAAGTGCAGAGTTTCAACTCGCTCGCCGGAACTCTCTCGTATGGTGTATGACCGGTATGGGTTCGTCCATAGTCGTCATCAAGAAGACTTACGCAACAAGATCATTCGTGTAAGATTCGTCATTACGCTTCCTCAAAAAAACTAGCGAACTCGTGACCGTGACACTTTTCTTAATTGCAGCTGACAACAGATTTGTTTTTCGCTGTGCCCGCGATGAAAGAAAGCATCATGTTCGCGACGAATCACGTTGCCAGTACTGGCAACCAGCTGTACGTTATGGCCAGCGAGAACGATGAAGGACGAGAATGTAAGCTTGACTTCCGTTCCTCTTACTTCCGGGAAAATCTGTCAGCGACGAAACTAATTCCTAATTTAGTGTGCCATATTTTCTAGTTTCTCTGCCAATGTCTGACGTGTCAAGTCTCTTCAGCCCATTGAAGGAAACTGACGGACTCGCACCAGCTGACGTTGTGGTCTCACGAGAGTTGCGAAGACTCCTGAGTCACGTTGTAAGGAGTGGGTAAGTTGAAGAACTGTTGAAAGACGTATGGGAGCTCGGCAAACAAACTCAACCACATCGTTCTTCCAAGTGGGGCACGAGTTAGTCAATATCAGTGAGAACGTGCGCCGCTTGGGAAAGCGATTCAGATGGTTTTTCCTATTGGCGCACGTCCCGACCAAAATAACTGAACAAGTGCGCCGCTGGAGGAAGCAATCGAATTCGACGAGATCGTTTTTCCAAGTGGGGCACTTACACGAATATCGGCTGGAACTTTGCGCTGCTTCGATGAAAGAAACTTGTCCAGTTTGCTCACTAAGCTCTTATACCTCCCTGTTGACAGATTAATGAAATATTAATCGTTTTTCTGTTCGTAGGACCGGCTTCGGAAGTCAGTTCGATCCTAAGATGGGTAATCGCCTCTTCCTGAAGAGCAAACACGAAATGTTTTCTCATTGCATTAACGGTGCCCTCGAGTCTCTGGTCGCGTTTTGGGAGAATGTGCGGAAAATGGGCTGCTAACAGGTCCCATGCTCGGGAGTAACTGGCAGTATTACGAGCGTCGATCACGACGACCGTAGATCTTATTCAGCTTAATTATGATGTAGCGTCAAGTTTCAGGCTTCAGGGTCATAAAACATTGACGTTGATGGTTAACTTTACTGACATAAAATTGGCCTCTAGCGGGTTAATCGCGTCACGCGGATCAGTGAGCTTTATTTGTGACCTTATCTTGTGCAAAACAGTATGAATAATTACCAGCACAACTGCCATCCACATATTTTTCTGTTTCATGGTGCTTGTAGTTTTTTTCCGGAGGATGGAGATGGAGAAAGTATTTGTCTGATTATCGGCGTAACAAGGAAGTCATCAAAGTGAATAGTGGTGGCACGAGGTCCGGGCCAGCATTCAGTGCACTGTTCCATTGTACTTTGACCGGAGTGGCGCGTCATAAGTCTGACAACTTTGCGGACCGTTGATTGGTTGATTTGATTTTTCCGTTGGACACTGGGCAGTGAAATTTTTGGGAAATCGCCTTCGTTTCCCAGAAAGTTGTTTCGCGAGACATGCTTTCTGCCTGTAAGCTCGATCATCATTCTTGCTCTTCCGGGCTTTCGAGGCCTGTTCTGCGTCTAAGGTCGACCAGCGTCTGAGAGACTGAGATGGGGGACGGGAAGATCGAGCAAAGCGCTCTTCTCCGTGAGCTCGACCAGCTGTCTGATTACGAAAAGGAGCACATCCGTCTGGTTCTGCTACGCCACGAGCAGCTGGAGCAAGGACAGGACCAGAAAGTCAAGTGAGTACCACAGAACAGTTATTTTATTTTGGAAGCTATCGAATCAGCTTTCGGATGGCTGTGATTTAGGGCGCTCAAGGATGAACTAGTATTTCTTCAACGTGGAGCGGACGCCTGCGCAGACTTCCTCGATTCTGAGTTATCCTGCAAGCTATGTGGAGCAGAGTTCCGGAAGTTCATTCGTACTGATCGTCGTTCCTGTGACTCCTGTACCAGAGTTGTCTGCTTCAACTGCGTCACTCATGTCGACAAGGCAAAGAGAACGGTCTTGTGTTTGATTTGCGCCAAAGGATGGTTAGTCCATATGGAAATTCACCCAGATCTGAAGTGGCGCACGTTTTCATTGTTGCTGGCTCAGAGCTTGCGTCACCTCGAAATGTGTTCTCGAAAGTCAATGTGACTGATTCTCCAAGTGGCGCAGTCTGTTATTGTTATTGATCAAGAACGTGCGCCAGTTGGGAGAACGATCTGGGTGAATTCAGTTGCAGCGTTCCGTTTTTGTCTACCAGTTGCCTTCTTTTGCGCATTGATACTAATGAGTTATTGTTTTTTAGGGAAATATGGCAGATTTCGGGGGAATGGTTCAAGCCGAAGAAAGACAGGGAGAACGCAGTTTCCGTCTTGAAGATGGGACTGGACCCTCCGCATCGAATCACGAAGCCCTTCCTTTCTGCTTCCACCGACATCCTGAACCCTCGAACTCCTGACGCGGACAGTACAAAGGAAAAAGCTAAACGGCAGCTTTCGCGACCTGGATCGGAAGGAGACCTCCTCTTTGCTCGACGAAGTCTTCACATCAACGCCAAATACGGTAAGCAACTTGATGGGTTGACTAACTTCCGGGTTGTGGATTTTTCTTATTGATGGTTTCAGAGCCTCGCAGTGATCGCAGCTTCTTGCCCCCGATGGTCGAGCGCATCTACCATCTTGAGGAAAAAGTCACCGTAGGTCTACGCCAGGCTCTCTTCGACGCTTCAGCCACCAAAAACGGAAACACAGCTCAGAAAGCCATCCAACAGACCAAAGAGCCCAAGTCCCATCAGTCACAGCCCGAAGAGGAAGTCACAGTCACCAACACTCACGGTAGGAAGTCAGTCACTTGGCAAGTGAACCGCGGTATCGACATGTCTCCCAAACGTCCTTCCAAACGAATTAAGGACGTCACTCCGCTCAAAGTCGTTCCATTTAGCACACCGGAAGTGCCCATGAAAGAAACCGACCCTCAGCTTCGCCTGGCTTTCAACTACGACGATGGTCAGTTAGAAGTGTACATCATGCGTTGTCGTAATTTACCTGTAGGGAAGTCGGACAAGCATCTGCTGCCCAGTCCGTACGTCAAGGCCTACTTGGTGTCGCCCAATGGTGTGAGGATCAAGCGCAAGACGTCGACGAAGAAGAAGACGTGTGATCCAGAGTTCAATGAGGTGCTGCGCTTTCCCGTAGCGAAAGAAGAGGTGACCAAGTGGACGCTGCGATTGATGGTTTGTGTGAAGAGAGGCTTTCTGTATTTTATGACGAATATACTGGAGATGACGACCATGGTTGTGACGGAAGAGTACATGGAACTGGAACGACCGCTTTGGGTCCATTTCCATCAATAATCAAAGAAAATTCTTTCGAGAAATTTCAGTTGGTTCTTTTGATAGTTTTATCGTTTAAACCAATGCGAATAGTTTTTTTGAACTTGGTCTATTTGATCATTTCTCCTGCTCCGTTTTCAGAGCCTGTTGAAAAATCACACGCACAGTTTTTTCCTCGTGGTGATGTGTAGTATAGAGTTTAGTTTACTTTCCACGCTATTTCATGTGATGGTTGTGCTTTCCTTCTCAGGGGAAAAATGATAAAAAGGGCATGACTATGAACTTGCTCTTCGTAAATGTGACTGCAAGATTTACGACGAGATCACGAAAGTTATGATGGAAACCAACACAATGTGTTAAAACAACAAATTAACACCGAACTTTGACAAAAGAAAAAAATGATCACAGTCTTCCGGACGGAAAGATACAGTCTACGCGTATGAAGATACTATTTCCGTCGATTCTTTGCTCCTGATTGAAAGTCATGTTTCCATCCTTTAGGCACTGTAGGTTTTGGCCAACCACTCTGACCGGCAAGCCTGACGAACAAAAGCCAATCAGGTTCGATTATGGTTCCGATATATTCTCAAGTCCGACTTACTTTTTGCGCTTTGCAGGGGATTCTTCCTCGTCGTCCGAGTACGAAACAAAGCTGCTACTTCCGTAATCTTCATCCTGCACGAAAGGCTGCGAAAAGATATCCGAGTGGTTGTAGACTTTCTTCCGATGTCTTCCCAGCACCTCGTCCGTCGTCGGGTCTCGTCGCTGAAGTGCCTGAGCGTAGATTGCTTGCATATCTAAAAGACGGACAGAAATAAACAGTCATTGACGTCATCTTTCGAATGCAATGGCACCTCGGTAACTAGTCCAGTCGAATCGTCATAACATGTGGCGCATGCTTCCAATGTTAATGGCTGAGATCGTGCGCCAATTGGGAGAAAACGATCTCGAAACTCAGCAAGATTGGTTTCTCAAGTGGCGCACGGTCTGGGTTCTATTGGCTGAGGGATGCGTCACTTGGCAAAATGATCTGGGTGAATTTATCTGCCGACGTCCAGATGGTCAGCTGAGAAAATGTAAGCCAGGTACTTACAGGAAGGATCTTCAGCTGGTGCTTGGGACGCAATCAAGCTCGATGTGTCTTGGTCGAGCTCATCTTCCTCTTCGTCCGACGAACAAGTGTGGTCTGCTGACACTTCAGCTTGGTCGTCGATGAACTCTAGAGCACGAAGACGGGGTATAACCAGCGGCGGCTTCTTACTGGCCAGTCGCTTGCCTCCAACCTTGGCTCCTCCCGGCTGTACACACACATCCAGTGTCAGTTTGCATTCAAATATGATATCCACCAGCTCGAAAAAACGCGGCAGGAAAAGCTGACCTGTTTGAACGGAGACTTGAAGGGCTGTTGTGGATTTCGCTGGCGCTTCTTGGCGATCACCGGAGACTTCAGGGAAATCTCCGACCTCGAAGACCCGATGCCGGAAGAATGTCGAGGAGGACGACAAGGTCTCTCGGCGCTTTCGGGAGACACTGCAACAACGGCTTTCTTTCGCGGAACCAATATCCGCGACACGTCTTCGCCTGAAAAACCACATGAAAGTCTCTACTTAGATTTCACATAAAAAAAAGTTACTCGATAGTATACAGTATTTTCGTAGTCAGAGTACTCTTCAAATTTCATTTTCTTGAACTAGAATTTCAGCAGCGAATTGCTGTATTATTTTCCTGTCAAACTTACAGCTATGGTTAGGAAGGCCCGACATCTTCAGCGGTGACTTTGACCGCGCAACTTTCTCCGGTGTGATACACTGTAGCGAGTCGTCCACCACCATCTTCCTATTCTCACTTCCCGACCTATCCAGCTCCGCCACCACCACGTCTTCCTTTCCTCTTCTCTTCTTCTTCTCCACCTTCACTTTCTCACCCGACACATCCACCAGTTTCATCTTCCCCACCTCTTGCGAGATACTTTCCTCCACGCCACTCTTCTTCTCTTTTTCACCCATCGGGCTTTCCGCCGCCAGCGCCACGAACGGTAACGTCGGTGGTATCTCCATGCATACCGGCAAGCCTTCCACATCCAGCGAATCCGCCGGTTCAAACTGCCTTTCCCTCTGCTTCACTTCCTCCAACAGCTCTTCCTCTTCCGCTCGCAACGCCGTCTCGTCCGGAAAGGAGCAGGGTATCAAGTCTTCTCCATCCAAGTCACTCTCGTCGCCTATCGAACCTTTCACCTTCGACACGGAACTCCTCGGCTGTAACTGCTCTATGGGTGACATCGGTCTCGGAACGAACTCTCTTGTCTCATCGAACCTATTCAACCTCTTCGCCGTGGTTCGAGTGCGATCACACACCGGACTGATATCCGGTGTGACCATCAACCGTCGTCTCGTACGATCGTGTCTCGGCGTGGAGTAACTCAGCGGACCACCACTACCACCGTTACCAGCGCCACCGGCAGGATGGAAAGTGTCGTTGATACGAGAAAAAGCCGGTTGAAGAGGCGAGAGAAAAACATCGTCGGAAATGACTTCGGTGGTACTCTTCTTTGGAGAGACTTCAGAAGAAAAGTCTAGTTTGAAATTTGGAAGGTTGATTTCCAAATTATTTTTACTGTTTTCGTCAGGTCTGTTTTGCTGTGAGGTGATGGACTGTGTGGTGGGTATGAGTGGTGTTTCTTGGACCATGACGCGTTGCTGCTGCTGCTGTTGGTGTGGTTCTGGTGAGAAGGATGTGCTGGGACGGTTGATGAAGCTCAAAGCACCGTTGATGGACAGCATGGAAATGTCAGTTTGCTTGTCGGTCTCAGGTTGCTTCGGAGGGTCGTTCCACGTCTCCCAGTTTTCCATCTGAAGGTTTGCGATGTCTTCTTTCTCTGCTTGACTGAGTCCTTCGGCTGGCTTTACTTCTTCAACGACGTCGGGGTTCGCCTTCGGCTGGTCGATGACGGTGTCGTCCTCTGTGAGAAGACTAGTGTCAACTTTTGAGGAATTATCCAACGGCGGAGCTGCCAAGTTGAAGGCTTCAGGTTCGTGAGGCACCTCTTCCACGGTCTGCAGTGAAGACTGTCTGGTGGTCGACGGAGCTGCTTGTTCTGGCGGGGCTTCTGGAGATGGTACGATGGGCTGTGGAGTGGAAAGACTGCAGAGCTTGGTTGGATGGATGACTCGCTTCGACACCTGCAAGGACAGATCAGAGTCAGCTTTGAAATGTCGACGAATAAATTCACTTAGATCATCTCCCCAAGTGACGCACGCTGTAAGCCAATAACAATGAGAACGTGCGCCACTCGGGAAAACGGTCTGCTGCCTCGACAAGATTTACTTGTCAAGTGGCCCACGTTCTCGGCTAGTAACTCCGGAAACGTGCGCCAGCTGAGACAAACAATTTGGGTAAAACCATTTCTCGACATACAGCTCCGTTGCACGAGTACCGTACCTTTGAGTTTCGTCTCTTTAAGTTCAGAGAAGATTCCAATTGAGCTGAAATCTTCTCTACGATTACATTTGTCCATCATGGGGTTCGCATGGCCGTTGCAGAAAGTTCGAATCAGCTCTTGATCATCCCGCTACCGGCGAAGATCAGCTGATACCGTCTTTGCTTCTTGTCAGTATGACCCCGTTCGAACTCGTACGCGTAAACTAAGCCCGGGTACAGGCGTGCGGCAGGACCAGTCAATCAACGTTTATTCAAAATCAAATCTGGAAGTAATTCGTAGACTGACAATCAATGCATGTCA
>BDGG01000003.1:5054446-5092755 GCA_001949185.1 Ramazzottius varieornatus
TTTGATTTTTGAAACACGTCGATTGACTGGACCTGCCGCCGCCTGTACCCGGGCTTAGTTTACGCGTACGAGTTCGAACGGGGTCATACTGACAAGAAGCAAAGACGGTATCAGCTGATCTTCGCCGGTAGCGGGATGATCAAGAGCTGATTCGAACTTTCTGCAACGGCCATGCGAACCCCATGATGGACAAATGTAATCGTAGAGAAGATTTCAGCTCAATTGGAATCTTCTCTAAACTTAAAGAGACGAAACTCAAAAGTACGGTACTCGTGCAACGGAGCTTACCGTCTCGGAGAAAATCGGAAAAAATGACTAAGCGACCACTTACCCGTTTGAGTGGCGCACTGGGTACGAAGGGGATTTCCGGGCTGCCGGCTCGGCTGTCTTCCCCGTCGGACTCTCCGCTGCTGCCGGGGTCGTCCTCGCTGTCGAGGTCAATGTAGCCAGCTCGCTCGGCCTTCTTGTACCATCTGGTGAAGTCGTCTTTGAAGCTCGACTCCTTCTCCCCCGAGGACTTCGCAGTAAATTCTTCCAGCTGCTGCATGGTCGTAACGAAGTCTTTGGAGTGAGCTGAGTGGCGGAAGGACGACACTGGTTGCCGCATAATCTGCCAAGCGGTGTAATTGGAGAGGGAAAGCGGCGGATCGACCACACCGTACGTCTGCACTTCCTTCGTGCGCAACTAAATTCATAATTTACTGTACATTGACAGAACTGTAATAAGTGCGAGCTCGGCAAACGAACTCGACCAGATCGTCTTCCAGAAAGGCGCAGGCTTGGAGCCGATATTACTGCGAACGTGCGCCACTTGGGAGTAACGTCTGTGCTGATTTTGGGTGTTTCCGAAGTGGCGCGCACTCTCAGGATTGTTGAGTGAGAGTATGCGCCACTCGAGCAAACGATCTGGTCGCGTTTGTATGCCGAGCTTCCGTATAAAGCTACTTTCTTTCACGATGTATCGCATTCCGGATGGATATTTACCCGCTTCAAAGACTTCGTAATCTTGCGTGGGTTCAGCAAATTCGGCTTCACCGATATCGTCTGTACATCTTCGGCCAACGGCTTGCAGTACCTGTTGTACTCCAACAATTCGGCATCAGACAGGTACTTATGATCGAACTTCTCTGACTCTTTCGTCCTGACTGGAAAACCCAACCCTGTTTTATAATAAACACGAAAGAAACTAGCAGAAAGCAGAAAAGAAAGGAGTGCGCACCTTTCTTCTGAAGCCATGTCCGAAGTTCGCCCTTAGACGACTTCTTCCGAGCGAACTTGCCCGAAAGGTTTTCCTCTTCAAAAGCAGGATTCTCCAGCTTTAACTGAACACATACCGGCTTCAGCCCTTCAGGAACCATCCGTGGAATGTCTTTGAACATGTCGTACTTGGTCGACAGTAGCGTCTTGGCTGCGTAGGTCTTCTTTGTCTGACACTGCTTGTAGTTCTACAAAACCACACAGATTTCATGCTAGTTTCCCCAGCCAAAATCAACCGAGCAAAGTCAAAGCTTACGTTTTCTTCTTTTCCCTCGGTTAAGAGTACGATGGTTTTCCCCGCTCGCTTCCGGCCAGTTCGACCTGTCCGCTGGACACTTCGGATGGGGCTCTTCTGCGTATCGAAACAGATGATCAGGTCGACTTCCCCGATGTCCAAGCCTTCCTCACCCACGGAAGTTGAGACGAGGACATTGTAATCGCCGCTACGGAACCTCTCGATGACCTGTAGAAATACATGGCTCGCTCTGAATAGGCCAACACGTGTCATCCCACACACCTGCATACCCAGCTATCAGCATAGTTCCCGGGTGGACTGGTATGCAGGTGTGTGAGCAAAATCGAAGCAGGACGCAACTGAAACTGGCAACATTCTTCGTAAAAACGGAAATCACGACATTTACCGTGGCTTGTTCTTTCTGGTTGAGACCTTTCTTATTGCCGGTGGTTGCAGCTTGGCCGACGAACGGCATCACTCGCACTAACGGCGCCGATCGTCTCAAGAGGTCGGCGATTTCGTGGACACTTTCGCGGTAGCTGGTAAAGATCATGATGCGACTGTCTTGGTTGGGACTGCCACCGTCGAAGAGCTGGGGTGAACCTTTGGAAGTGCTGGGCCTTTCGAAGGCCACGGGACTGTACCGTCTCTGTGGCTTAAAGTGGTCGAGGACAATGGTCTCAAGCATTCTCAACTTTGGATGACCATACACGTATGGTCTGTCGAGCTGTGGGCTGGAAGTGTTGGCTGGATCGTCTAGGTCCCCTACCAACGTCAGATCCTCACCTGAAAACTAAGAGACTTACGTATGTTCCAGTTTGAATCAGCTTCATAGCGGAAACAAGAGGAAGGCTACGTTGAGAAACCTGCATACATATTCAACGTACTAAACGCCTGGCGATGTGTGTGCAGCTACATGAGGCAAAGCCATTCTATCCACCGACTTCGGAGTATCTGCATACTTATCCCGGCAGTAAAGGCCTGATGTCACGCATGCAGGTACAGTACAAGGGAGATGAATAAAGCCTGTTTTCCAGCCTCACACTTATCCGAATTTTATGGGAATAGAATAACTGTAGGAAATTGTGGGTTACCCAAAATGTCTTTGACATTCTGAACGAGTCGGTTGAAGTCGTGGTTCTTCTGCAGCTCGGAGCGAGGAAGAGCGTGTTTGGAAGTACCGTCGCGTAGAGTAGCATGCACGAATCGGTAGAAGGGTCGCATGCCGTAGTTGCACAGCAGTTCATAGGCGTGCAAGAGACTATTCAGCGTCATAAAAAAGGTCGTTGTTCGTTGCTTCATAAAACCCTGCAACCCAGATGAAACTCTTCTTATTATAATATAAAATATACAGAAGCTATTATTAGGCCAACGGACAAAGTTCTCACGCACCGTGACACTTGTCTTGGCGGTGAACTCCCGACTGTGTTGGAGGATCTGGAACTTGGACACATTCTCTGGCTGAATATGGGAAGCCAGAGCGTGGAGTTTCTTTAGCTGATCGACATAGTAAGAGACGACCTTGAACATCAAGTCGCAAATGCTTCTATGAAAAGAAACTTCGAATTTAAAGATGCAGCACGGTATTGAATATGGATTTCCTTACCGCATCTGTGGGTCCAGCTGAACGACGACTTTATCGGCTGTTTTCTTATGAACATACTGTCGGATATCCAGGGACTCGTCGGTGCGAATTTCGATCTGGTTGATTCGAAGGTTGGTCAAGACTATCTGGATTCCCTGGAAAATGAACTTCGTTACTTTACTAAAGTATATATATAGGTGACTTAGGGTCTCTAAATTCTCACGGAGCCCAAAAGCCACTCTCAAGTCAGAATTTTTACAGCGAGGTCGTTTCCCGGTGTCGCACTGAGCGCCAGGACCCGGAAGTTCTTGTTCTGATTGGCCACCATGCGAACAATTTCGACGTATGCGTAGGCGCCGGTTGCTCGATGCGCCTGCAACCAAATACCATGTCTGAAATCTTCCGCCTCCGAAACTTCAGTACAGAGGCGAGACTTATCCAAAAGACAAGCGGGAGCGACGCGTTTGCTACAGTACCTCATCGATCACCAGGCATCGTACATCCGAAGCAAGAAAAGCTCCGTGCTCCAAATCATTCACCGCCGTCTGTGGAGTCATGAAGAAGACTCTCTTGGTCGTCCACAGCGTAGCGCGACGTTCTGGATTCATTGCGCCTGGAAAATATGATCGTCAATTGGGAATGTTCAAAATCAAGAGCAGGGACATCAGCACGCAAACTCGGCCGGATTGTTTCCCCAAGTGGCGCAAACTTTCAGTATTATTGGGTGAAAATGTGCGCCACGTGGAAAAATCTATCTTGTCGGGTTGGTTACTTACCGGTCATTTCTACCATATCGCTTTGCGGAATTCCCATAACCTGGTAGCACGCCTTATGCTGCTGCGTCACCAGAGGTTTGGTGGGAGCCAGGAAGACCACTTTTCCCTCCGGATACCACCGGTAAAAGTTGAACATCACTACAGCTGCCACGAAGGTCTTCCCCAGGCCAGTGGGTAAAGACACCAGCGTATTCTTGTACAAAGCTCTCTGCACAATGTTGTACTGGTAGTCGCGAGCAGGGTAGTTGGTGGGATACAACCATGTCATGCCAGCTTCCATGTCGAAACCGGGCAATGATCGGATATGCGACGGCACTGAAAAGATAAGACAAAACGTCAGCAAAAAACGGATTTGAACCGGCGGCCACCTCATCACAGCCGACCAGGATGGAAGTCAGAATACGTCGCACGACATGACTCAACAAAAACCTGGCCAAACAAACGAGTGATGACACAGCAAAACACCTGGCTTGCCACAGTGATGACATTCCAAAGATGGGCACAGTTCGGCCCGCCATGAAAAACGCTCATTTTGTAGTTTCTAATCGAAGTTTACCTTGAGGATCTTTTGGTGCTTCATCCAGAATGACAATGGGTTCCGGTTGGACTTCTTCTAGAGTTTGCTGCCGGAGCATCGGTGCGGAAAGCTGTCGTGCGAGTGCAGGGTAGTGAGGGGCAACGGCGAAGTTCGTTGCGACGACAGGCGGTGGCAGTTGAATTCTTGGTTCAGCTTCAACAGGTCGAACTTCTTCCTGACGCCCTGCTTTGTCTTCTAGCTCCATAATCTCACACCAGTTGACATCGCCTAAGTCGTCGTCAAGTACCTGTATGCTGTCATTGCAGTTCGAATTGGCAGGAGGAATGGCCGAGGGGACGGAAGGTGGGATGACCGGACCGGAAGTTGGAGGGGCAGTCTGTTGTGTCGACTCGTATTCCTCTAAAGCAGCTAACAGACCAGCTTCTTCGTCATCGTCCACCATATCGAACACCGTTTGGCTAACCGTGGAAGCCACGGTGGAGTTCGTAGAGTGGCCAGTGTGGTAGAAGCTCTCAGCTGTGGGAAAAGCAGAAATCGACGCAGCAGCTTGAAAAGTATTCCTGCAAAAAATTAAGAACAAAATGCTGGGATAAAATGGAAGCTCGGCAAAAACACTCCATAAGATAACTTTCTCAAGTGGTGCACGCTTACAACGTTATTGGCTAAAAGCGTGCGCCACTCTAAAAAAACCACTCAAACTCGGTATGATTGTTTTTCCAAGTGGCGCGGGTTTCAGCCGGTGGCACTGTAAGCGTGCGCCACTTGGAAAAACAATTTTAAAAAGTCTGTTTGTCTAGCTTCCAAGCTCACAAATAGAAGGTAGAAAATCGAACAACTTCGGAACTAAGACGTGAGAAGGATTTTACTGTGAAGAAATAGTTGATGAGGTGAAGTTATGAGCCTGCGGAGGTGTTTCATCTGGTACGAAGAATCCACCAGCATTGTCCCATCCCGAACTTCTCGATGGAGTACTGGCGACGTTATTCGGGAATGGCTGTGTTGGTCTGTTTGCTTGAAGTGAAGAGGTAAATCTCTGGCTTTGAGGCATCAGGTGGCTAGCTCCACCAACAGGGCGAGGCGCAGGTTGGAAAGAAGCTGCAGCATTCGGACCGGAAGTCGGACTTCTGTGAAACCTCTGAACAGGAGGACGATTAAGCCCTGCTGAATTTAGCCCAGGCATGTTCGGGCGATTCATCTGGAGGGGACTTTTGTATGAAGAGTTGGAAGGTTGGTTTCCGAGGCTCGACATAGGCTGACGGAAGTTGGACGGTACGACAGGAGGTAATTGATCGCTGCTTGGTTGTCTGTGTCTTGGTCCACCAGGGCCTCTGTAACTTTTGGCGAACATCGGCGGATCAGGATGAGGGTTCGCCGTGAGCGAAACGCTCTGCTGGTTGAATGGCCCAGGGTTGACTGGACGTCCATTCCAATACTGTGGATGGGCGACAGGAGCGAAGAATCTGTCGATCCGCTGCACGCCGTTTGGCTTTTGCATGCGTTGTGGTGGTCTACTCATTTTGATGCCTTCTTACAACTGCAAATATCCAGAAAGAAGAAAATCATAATTCGATATCGAACTTTCAAAGCTCAAAGCCTCAAACATTTCTGAGCTTTCTTCATACCTTTCAGTTACAGTGATATCACTAAGGTTGCTTTCCGTTGGCCAGGAAATCCCATTCGGCAAGATTCGTACCTGTAGCTGGATCCTCCTGTAACTTTTTGAACACTAGCTAATCTGAATCCTTGAACTGCGAACCATTCACAGATCGGACGACGGGAGAAAGAATCCAGCTGGGGAGAAAATCCAAATGAGAACCGACGAGCGATCGTGAGGTAGAAAACAATCAAACTATTTCATTTTTTTTTGATGAACGTCAACAAATGGCTACTTTGCACACAGCTGGTGAGTTGATTGGTACCTTGGTGCTGTGAATAGCTGACCGTTACTTTGCATTCACCCGGTGCAGCGTGGCCGTACTTCAGGCGGGCGGGAAAGCTTAGGGGAGAGCCTTTTATGTTAGATATGTGCTCTCTGGGGATGTCTGCTTTGGTCTGGGCCTGCCCAGGGCTCACCGAGAGCTGAAGTTAGACCAGTGTTTTGGTTTCAAAATTTTCGGAAAACGGGACATTGTCTGCGACTCTGCGGTTGTCCTGATTCTAATTTCAGCGTTGTGGTGATACCTGGTCTTCTTGCGTTTCCAGGTTGATCTTTACTCCGCGGACATCGGGAGTACCACTGTCAGGATGTCCGGAGCGCCGAAAGAGAGGGAAGGATCGCTGTCGCATCAGATGGATAGGATGGGGATCAACAACAGCGACGCATCTTCCGTGCTGACCACCTCAACCTCGACGAATCGGGACTCATGTCCAGCGAAGAAACGTAGGAGGCCGAGGAAGCTAACCACTGTGAGCGTCGGCACGGAGTATGAAGTGGAAAAGGTCCTGGATAAAAGGATTGGCGAGGATGGTGTGACGAGTTATAAGATCCTGTGGAAAGATTACCCAGAGTAAGCTCATAGTTGCTTCCCCCGATAAAATTCTTCCCACGTCACTAGAGCTTAATGCTCGTGGACGCACATGGACACATGGACAGAGCAACGTGGTAGCGAGGATGAGCGAGATTAATGAGCCGTTTCGATTATCACTGTTTCAATACACCTTGTTGAGCAGTATTCTTTGTCGACGAGGGCTGGTTAATCGCGGAGTTCATTTACAGAGAGGAAGCCAGCTGGGTGGTGAGAGAACTGATGGACTGCCCGGAAAAGATTGAAGAATACGAGAAGAAGGATCGTGAGTATCGTTACCGCAAACGGGCTTCCAACATCGGAGAAAACTGGCAAACGGAAGACTTTTCCAGCTTGGCTCAAGCAGGTTTGGCTTGAACAGGTCCTCTCTCTGGAACTTACGGACAATATAACTGAAGCGATGGATGCTGTTCGGAATTTAGAGAGGAAAGATTTTGTTTCGTCAGGTGCGGAAACGGCTATCGAACCGAAGACGGAACCGGAAGCGAAGGTAGGGTGCACCAGAGGAGCTGTGAGCGAGATGGAAAGTCAGATGCTGGCGGAGTATTTGGAGCTGGTCAATGCAGGGAGGGAGGTGGTGACAAGCTTGCCGAGCTGGAAACGGTGCTTCGGATGTCGGAAGCCTTTGCCGGAGGAGGAACCTCTACAGGCGTTGCAAGCCGTCGAAGATGAAAAGGGAGATCTCTTTCTGGAAATGCAGTGGTTAGTAATACTTGAAATCAATACTCTGGCAGTTCGGAATCAATTTAGAAATATTATAACTCGGCAAAGGAAATTGAAACTATCGCTTTTTCAAGTGGCTTACATTTCAGCCAGACACACCGACAACGTGCGCCACTTGGGGAAACAATCCAGTGCGACAGGATCGCTTTTGCAAGTGGCGCACGCCTACAGTCCATAACAGTGTAACCTGCGTCACTCGAGAAACCAATCTTCTCAAGTTCGTTTGCCGAGCTTCCATATGTCGAGTTTCGTTACACAATATTCCTTTCCTATAGGCAAGATGGACTGACCAAGATGGTGCCGTTTCCGGTTGCTTTGAAACTGTACCCGATGATCTTCCTTCCGTGGTTTGAGAGCTACTTGAACGCCGAGGCAGCCAAAGAAGGCTGCCGTCGAGATGACTTCTTGGGTGTCGACTGGGAGACTAAACTGGCAAAATCCAGGGAGGACTTGAAAGCCGAGGCTATGGAGGTTGATGAACCGACAAGTGCTGAAACGGAGCATGATGTTCCTGCATCGAACGCCATGCGACTACAGAACTCGGTACTGTTTGAAACCCTGTATGATTTTCTACCGTTCAAGTTTTCTGTTATTTCCTTTCCGTGTCTCGATTTAGATTAGTTCCTAGTTTACAATTTTGCGTTTTTAACGTTATTTTAATGTTTGGCTTGTATCGATTATACAGGCGTCGGAAGTCTCGAAAGTTGACGAAGAGCTCGCTTCGTCTTCGGTAAATAATGGAATTCACTGCCTTAATTTTTCTCCTTGCTATGTACTGACTTTAATGGCTCTGCTTTCGAGCTTTACTTCGCATTAAAAACCTCCTGCTCCTTTCCAGCTGAACACTGCTTGATTTTGCATGCTGTGCGGCTGCATTCTCTCCTCATACATGAATATTCCTCCCAATGATATCAATGATTAATCTCGATTATTTTCAACAGACGAATGCAATCGACGGCGGATGCCAGTCCTTCAAACCGGCAGAAGCGACGGTATCGCCACGCGCTCGGCTGATCCTCAAACTACCACGACCTCTCCCGAAACCCCTCCAGCATAGTCCTACCAGCTCTGGCCCCAACAGCCCAGCGTACCTTTCCAACGAAAGAGACCTCCTCCTCATCCAAGACTCGATCGTGACGCCACCGGTTCCACCTTGCAACAACCCATCACATCCACTGACTGTGGCAGCCAACAGTAGCCCGTTGGTTGTGACCACAGCCCAACCGACAGTTCCAGTCGCGCTACCTCATGAAGTAGTTGCAACAGAGGCTTCCAAGGCGCCTTCCATGGAAGAAACCTTGATGAGTCGCGTGACTCAGCAAGGAGTTCCATTGGAGACGGTAATAGTGTTACCACAGTCTGTGCCGCTCGTGGGCACGCGGATCATCACTCCTGTGGATTTCTTGCTGGCTACGTCAGCATCGCCTTCGCCGAAACGAAGTCCCCGACCGCCAAAACAGGTAAAGAAATGACTGATTTCGATTCTGCGCCGCCTTACCTGTATCATTTCGGTTCTCTTTCGTGTAGGGTAATTCGACGCCGAAACGCACTGGACGGCCACCTAAATTGGTATAGAGTAGAGTATCCCTATTGGAGTTGTGTTCCAGTCAAATGATGGTGGCGAGGTCGAGAAATATCGATATTTCTCACTTTAGCAAACAGACTCCAAAAATGACTGTTTTCCAAAGTGGCGCACGGTTCTAGTGTGATTTACTGTCGGCATGCCCCAAATGGGATAAACGATCTGCTCGAATTTGTTTGCTCTTCCAAGTGGCGCGCTGTTTCAGTCCCGTTGCATGGAAGCGTGCGCCACCTGAATAAACGATCCTCTTGACTTGTTCGCCTATGTCATATCCTGCGTACTGTTATTTTGAAGGCCAATTCATCACCGCTTCGCTCGTTACCACCACGGAACATACTACCAAAGCCGGTTTCTGGAGCCATCTCGGCAATAGAAGGCTCGGCTTTGAAGATACCTGAGCGTCCCTTGACTGCTTCTCGGCCATCTGCCTCCGAACAGCCTTCATTGTCTTCAGTTTCTTCTGCAAGAGAAGGTAGTTTAACGGCCCGAAATTCTAAATTAGCACCTCGACGAAAATTACCTTCTGTTGACATATTGACCTTCTGATACGTTCCATTTCCAGCGACGTCGAACTTTCAGCCTTTTCACGGTGCCAGCCCGTCCGAAAAGCCATCTTCTTCACCGAAGTCAGCCGAGACCAAGCCAGAAAATTGCCAGCCAACCAGCGAGCAGCCGGTCGTCGGCGTCAGTTCCTCCCTGTCCACAAGTGTGGTACCGACTATCGCAGCTTCAGGTTTTCTTCCGCCCGAAGAGGAGAAACCGAAAGTGCCGAAGGCGGAAGATGGCGAAAGCTACCGGGCGAAGCGGGAGCTGTACCTGCGTTACGTGCCTCTTTTGAACCGCTGCATCGCCAAACTGAGGTCTGAATTGGCAGAGAAGGAACAAGAGCTTGTCACATTGGAAACTTTGCTGAGAGAACGTCCGGAAGCTCGAGAAGCCGTTGACACCATCACCTCTCGGAAAAACAAGCTGAAGGCTGAGATGGAGACGAGTAAGTGAGGTTTGCTTTCAGACATTTCCGCTGAAAAAGAAGTTTACTGTACGTTTGACAACGAAGTCAGCCAGATCGTTTCCCCCAAGTAGCGCATATTTTCAGTGTCTTTACCTGGCGCCGTGCGCCACTGGGAAAACCAGTCTGGTCGAGTCTGCTTGTTTTCCCCAAGTGGCGCACTCTCTCAGTGTTATTGTCTGGAAACGTGCGCCACTAGCAGGGCCGATGCTGACTGAGTTTGTCTGCCGTGCTCTTATGTGTCGGTTGTTTTAGTTCAACATCCAATCAAGCGCCTTGTGCTTCTTGTGACTGCCGGCAAAGACCAGCCGACGCTGCGGGTTCTGGAGAAATGCGTGAATGTAGTCGAACGCTCCATACCATGGGTCAGTAGTGGTGTACTGTTGCTCTTAACCGTTTTCCAGGATTGCGCGAGCTTGGGTGGGATGGAGGAGAAGCTTAGGTATTTTTACGGTTTTCTTTCTTGCAGTTCGAAAACTATATTGGCGAAGCTGAGGCTCGAAAGTACTTCTCCCATATCAGTGCTCCTGCTGCAGCGAACCCTCATCCTGCGACCAGTATGTCGGAACTTTCCAACGGTCTCCCTCCGGCAGATGATTTCTCTTCGACCATAACACCACACGATAGTAAGCACCCAATGTCGTTAGTTCAGAGGCAACAGCCGCCGTCCGGAGTCTTGGCGGACTGGGACTCGCTCAAGGCTACGTTCGGTAAGTTTCGGGCTGCTGACACTTGTCAACCAGCTCAGTCACAGAGTGCGCAACAGAGTAACTTGCTCAACACAGCACTGACCCAAAGACAAGAACCACCCAAGTACACAGGTTACAGAGCAGCAGTAGCGTCACAGCAGCCACCTCCGCCTCAGGCGCTGCTACCAAGGCCCACAGGCCAGACACTCCATAAGGTGCCCGGTGCTACTATTCAGTCTGTCGTCCCACACTCTGCTGGCTCCCATGGTGGTCCTCGAAGACCAAGTCAACCTCTGTTGCGGTACGCTGGACCTCCAGTGCCGCAGATGGCAGTGCGACAGCTGATTGGTACGCCGCCACTCCGTCTTGCCCAACCTGCCATTGTTGTCCAGCGTCCAACTGGACCAGTGCTGCTTCCGATAGACCATTCTGTCCAACCGGCGATGGGTTTTCATTTTGCGAGGAAAGCTGTGACGAGACCACATCAAGACCCTCCACAGTGGGCACCGAAAATGATTAATAGGCCACCTCAGAACTGGGCTCCCAAAGCTGTGGTCAGACCGCAGCGACCTCCTCAACAGCTGGCGCCCAAACCACCTCTCAGAATTTTTCCCAAGGAATAGTCACTTGGTCGGTTACATCGAAATGGTTCAGGGTTCGTTGTCTCAGGAATAGAGACGTCTTTTCACAGGCGGTTGCGGTACAGTATAGCTTACTCTATCATGCATACTTGTTGTGCCTGTTATTAGACTTTTTTATTCGCTTGTTAAAGTAGCCCATTAGTCATTATTCCTTCTTGGGGTCATTTTCCGGCCACTTCTCCCAGCTTCTCCGATCTGTTTATTGACATTGTCGGTCGTAGTATTGCAACGCTATACTGTATACGTAGCAACTATTCTAAAGACACAGGGAGGTGGTCGAATTTAGGGATCTTCATGAACAGAAGGACAGAGAGGGCAATAGTTTGAGTTTTCGGAAATCTACGAGGATACATCATATACAGGGGTCTATTTTAAGCTTCGAAAATTTTGTGGAAAGACCATCTTGCATGTTGTGTGAGGAAGGAGTATCCATGCCTGCAACAAGGAAGTCTCATGGCTTTGTATTGAGGCTTTGTAACTGGGAGACCGACAAAGGAAACGTACAAGATGCTTTTCCCAAGTGGCGCACGCTTCCAGCCAATAACAATGCAAAGTCGCGCCACTTGAGATTGCGATCTTGCACGTCGTAACTGTCGTTTGCAAACCTCCCACTTCACGAACTGAAGGTTCGCTGCACCTTGGTATAACTTGGTATAGCCCCTGACTACCTGAAGGAAGCGAAATAACAACAGCAAGCAGTTGGCGGTAAGCCGGTATTAGGCTATGGTGTGAGTGGTAGTCTTGGTTTTGTCCTTTGCGCAGCAGCACTGCAACGTACACCAAATCATTACATCGCAGGAGAAACAAAACGAGCAAGACTGTGGCGTGTCGCGAAACACGGACGGATTTAATTTTGAAAGAAGTTGATCGACTGTCTATCATCGGCATTCAAAGTCACTTGAGAAGTCAGTCATGGGCAGACAGAAATACTGTGCTTTAATACCAGACAGAGCCAGACGATAAGCCATGGTGGGAAGATGATGCTAATGAGGCAGTGAAGACAATGCCGTACGTTGGATTTCTCGCTGGAAAAATTTGTAGAAATTTAGACGTCAGCCAACTTGACAAGCGCACAAAGAGGGAAGCTGACAACTCACTGTACTGTTTTGGTCACCCGCACAGCCTGTCCGGGTTGACCCATCTCCATGATTCTCCTTCCAACTCTTGGCTGACGAACACCGCAATTCGCACCGATTACAATGTCTTCTTTCTACCACGACGAAGTATGGATAAATACCGCGGAAAAAAATATCAATCGATTACAGGTGTAAAATTTTTCCTTCGTCAGGCGAGGTAGACTTAGTCATCGGCGATATAATATGCATCATTTTCCTCCATCCGTCTACCGGATTGTGCTAGCGCTTGGAGTATCTGTATACGCACTTCATACTCCTCAACCTTCGTCGCCAAAGCATCACTCGATACATATAAAATCGATGCTCATATGCATACATCGATTGACAGGGAAAAACCCATGTCAATCGACGTATGACACCCGACAGTTGGTGCCGTTTAGCCACATGCGGAAAACTGGTTGTGCCATCTAGCAAGGTTCTCTGCTTCACAGCTGACGTCGACTGCGCACCGACCAGCACAGCTTCGCCATTACAGAGCCAGTGCCTTCTTCCGGCTGCTTGAAAGGCCAAAGACAAGCTTTTGAACTGACCGTAAACGCGTCTCGGCAAATAATAATAACGGTACTTTAGCGCGAGCTTTCACTGCGGATTTGATGGTCCACCTGTCTAGCCGTTATTTAAAAGTAATGCAAAGAGTTACCATTCGACGAAAGAGGTTCGTGGAATGGAGGTTTTTCAGGGCCTTTTGCGCTTGTCTACCGCTGCATACCCGAAAAACCGATGGACGGATTTGGGCCTTTGGCTCCATCTTGCGCACGCCCGCGCGCTCGTACTATTCTCAGTAGCGGTACAGAGGTACACAGCAGCGGGTACTCGGTTTGCTACCAACTAGCATAGTTGGCCTGGCGTTGTTGGCAAGCGAAATCGAATTTGTGTGAATTTAGCAGAAAAGTTGAAATGCGACGAAGGAGAATTTTTGGGGTTTGGGATAAAAGAGGCTGCACAAAGAAGTACGGGAGTACAGCCAACTACGATTCGATTACGTCAGTTCGGCTTACTTATCTGCGATGCCCACGTGCTGTATCGCTACAGCCAACGGAAGCACGTGGCCCTCCCCTTTGGCGGTTTTCCATTGACCGACCGCAGCCCTGCAGGCGTCGCCACCGTTCGGCGACCCAATAGATTTTTCCCAAGATGGGCGCAATGGTGAGAACCTTTGACCAGACACCGTAATCTTCCATCGCCAACTTCGTGCCGGTACAACTTTCCTAGTAGTTTTTTCTTGTGACTCCACCCTCGACGTAGATTCTTACTTATTGTCTGCCGAACGTTTTTTTCTGCTGTACGATTTATCGAATGGGAATTCGGCAGACGTTTCTGGAGTGGCGCACATTCTCATTGTGATTGGCTGAAATGTGCGCTACTTAGAAAAACGTTGTGGTCTAGTTTAGTTTCCGAGCTCCCAAATACTGTAAAAAAATTATAGCAGCGGTGTATTATAACGGTGAAACATGATCAACGATCGTCACTTGAATAAGCACCCGGTTTGATGATCTACCATCAGCTCCGATATCTAAACGAAAACAAAGAAGCAACCTCGGGCCACAACCTGAACAAAAGACCATCTCACCATCTGGTAGACAAGACATATGCGTGGAGAGCCAACGTGGAATGGCGGGCAGTAAACCCAGTTATAATGTTCTAAAGGTTATCGCACCAAAACAGATTAGCGCCCAATTAGAACCGTAAACACGGGGAAAGCTATTCCTGGTGTTCTTATAGACTTTCAAGACGGGGACCTCGAGCTTCCTTATGAGCTGGGGCCTGTTATTGTTTGCATAAGCCCGTCTTTACCAGAGTTCTTGATTGGGACTCGGCAAACAGAGGGGAAAAGCCAGCTATAGAAGGAGCTCGATGTCGTGGTCCCAGCTTCTCGGTTTGTGCTGGGTTGAAAGGTTACGTCATGCTTTCACGTGGCGCAAAAGCGGGTAAGAAATCAGCTGCTGAGTGAGCAAGTACCCTTATCGGCCACCAAAGGCAGCAATCGAGCGCTGCGAGCTCCTACTCGATAATCTTGCTCAAACAGAAGCTCAAACGACGAGTAGAGGAAAAGCCAGCACCACGATCACGCTGGCAGTTTTGTGCTACGTTTGCCAATTGCTAGCTTTGGCATGGGTAGAAAGCATGCAGCGACACAATGCAAACCAGTTGAATTGCTTGCTGCATGGCGGAAGTTTAGCGCGGAAATCACATGTTCGATGTTGACTGCCATGCATGTGCCTTGTCACTAAATTATTTTCGAGATGCATCGCTGGCTGCAGAACAGAACGCAGAACGAGACCGCAGACCCGTTTTCTGATGGACGACCAAGGCGACTTTTTGCAAACGCGTCGATGCTCTATTTTCCATGTTGCCGCACTGCTCACTGTTCGCACTTCGCACATGAAAGACTTTGACGAGCTTTGAACTTCAGAGCCAAAAACGCACTTTGAGCATGCATAATAGCAACATGCAAAGTTGCAAACCCAACACAAAGCAACAGCAAAAGCTTTCGCTGATAAAAACAGCCCATTCGAAAATCACACAAAATAACAGATGACTTTCGCGTGTTACTGTACATTTCCACCTGCAAAATACGAAGACCCAAGCTTGGGTCGCCGAGATCTCCCATTCAGAGAATCAAAAAACGTTTTCCCAAAAACTGTTTGGGAAATTGGTAAAGGAACTTATCCAAATCGCCATCTCAAGTAGCGCACATCTTTGTTGTTTTTGGGTGACGCTGTCCGCCACTTACGAAAACGATCTCGGGACTCGGCATGCCTGCTGTCCAAAGTGGCGCGTTCTTCCAGTGTAATTTGGTGTGAGAGTGCGCCACTTAGGCAGATGATTTCGACTAACTCACTTGAAAATTCGGACAGGACAATGTTAAACTAAGAAACTGTTCCTTCCTGTTTCTATATTTGCGGCTTTGTTCATTTTCTTATCTGTCAGTTCGTTTCTCGGTGCAGATGTCAGTGAAAGATGATGCGCTTCCTGACACGTTCTCCGCTCTTGCTGGCATAATATACAGATGCAAGGCCGAATTTAAGTGCAACGAGAGCACAGCGCAGCTGAGCTCAGGAAATACACACGTGGAGGAATTACGATATTGATTCAAGCCCAACACAAAGAACAGAGAAATGAGCCTTTGCCTCCAAGCTCTCGAGTGGAGGAAGCCTCCGTTGCTGCATTAGAAATTTCCCCATCGACCTGACGTAAGGAAAAAAGGCACCTTCAAATCGGAGATTTCCCTTAATGAACAACGACACTTTTCTTGAAAGAAACACACGCTTGGAAAAGTAACGAACATCAAGGAATAAAACGGGAGCTTTAACTGCCAAGAGAAACAACAACAAAGTTACTTTTTCCGTCAATATCACTGAATTAATTTTTTTCTCAAAGAGAAGAGGAAAAGAAACACAGAGAAAGAAAAACTTCCACCAGTATAAGTGTGATCAAATTGTTTCATATACATGAAATCTTTCTGAAGTAAAAGAGAGGGGGTGATCGATAAGTGATATGCATCTTTGCGCTATTCAACTTCTTATATCTTCTTGGGGGGAAAATCACAGGTCCATAGCGTCAGCTTCATCCTCACTGAACTCGCTCATGGAACTTTCATTGTCGTCGTCCTCATCCTGCCTACTGTAAAAGAGAGGCAAAAGCATACCGGCGAGGTTGATTAAACGAGACATCCAAGATTGTTGTTTTAAGTGGCGCACACTGTCATTGCCATTGGCTGGAAACATGCGCCCCTTGGCCCAACCGTTTGTTTAAGCGGCGCATGTTTCCAGCGTAACTGGCTGAACGTCTGCGCCACTTGAGATAGCGATCCTGTACGTCTTGCCGGCGTCCTAACGAATGGAAGTGCTACGGGAGTTACAAGGAAGTACCTTTGTGCTGCGTCGCGTTGTTCCTGCAAACGCAGGGCTTCTTCGGTGGCATATCTTTGGACGTACTCTTTGATCTTGCGCTTGTACTCTTCGGGCTTTTGCAGGTAGAGTGCGGCGGCGTCGCCGTTGAGGGGGTCGCTGGGGTTGGGATAGGTCAGTAGTTGAGGCAAGAAGGTCTCAAAGACGTTGGACAGGTCGTAGAGCGGCGTCCATGTTTGGTTGATGACGTCCAAGCACACCGTCCCCGAACACTCGTCAATGTTGGGGTGGAAGATGCGATTCATGAAGCCAATGGAGGGGGACTTGAAGGGGTATTCGTCAGGTAACAAGACCCGAATTTTCCACACCCCATCCTCGTAGGGAGTCTCTTTGGGACCGCGAAATTTGACGGAGAAATGGTTGAGACCACCTAAAATGTTCACTTCCAGCTTTGTCTCAATCAGCTTGATCACATCCGTGTCCAGCCGCCGCTTTCCAGCACTGGGGGATGACATTCTTCTTCCTTTCCTTCCTTCTCGCTTTCAGGAACTCTGACCTGTTTCGGAGAGAACACATGGTCAGGACAGACTGCATAATTGATCGCTCGAGCGATTTATCTCCGTCGATCACGCATCGACAAGGACAAAGTATTAACCACATAGAGCCCACGCAGCACGGTAGAAAACTGCGGTGCGGTATAGCGTCATTATGTCACAGCTTGTTGATTGGCCTCAAAAGAAAGAAAGGGCGGAATATTACGGTTTCGAGAGTGCGATAACGCCCAACTGCAGTTCGGTATCGGTACCAGTCAGCTGACTGGATTAGCAAGAATTTGATTGTTTCAAACGTCGTGGGTGCGAACTGACCATCAGACTGCAGAATGTTAAGTTGCTTCCAAGTTCTCCAATGGATTTCCTGGAACAAAGGACTTACCAAAGGGATCTGTCAAGAGATTTTTGCAGGGATGGATGGTACGGTGTTCGCCCTTCGTAGTCCGTGGATCACCTTTCCATTTCGTGACAGCACAAAGGAGGAACAGCTGGTAATCGATGACGGGTCGACCTCGACCTATGAAATTTCTCGTACTTTCTTCTTCAGCACACTTTCGTTTCTTGCGTCCACGCTGACGCCTGGACCGAGCTCAAAATCGGAGAACGTCGAGGGATGATCCTGGAGATTGCCAGAAAATTTCTGCAGAATTTTCTGGTTACACAACACAGCGCTGGGCTCTCAGAAGGAAACTCGAACTCGGGCTTGGCTTGGTTTGGCTTGCTTCAAACAGAGCTGCTGTAGTGAAAAGAAACTGAAATCAGGTGGTGAATGTACTCACTGTGCTGCGGTGCTGCTGGCTTCAATCGACGAGGCAAAATTGCACATAGACACTAAAGTGAACTGTATTACCGAGCGTGATCGACTGACAGTCAGCGGAAGTCAGAATCGATTTCCAAATACACGGAGCACTAAAACTCGTTGAGCAGACGGAGAGGAAGCTGACTAAACGAAAACAAATACAAATAATCCCATTGGCCGAGCACCTCTACCGAGCTGACTGCGAGCTAGCTGATGTCATATTACATCCCTTCATTCACTGGCGGGGTACAACTGCGCAATCAACGCGCACCGTATACCACGCCTTATTCATCGCATCCATATAACCGCGCTACAGAAGGCGTTTCCGGCTTTGCTCCTCCTTTTGCGTGCCCGTATACTGGCGTACATATAACTTTGGTGCCGCAATTCTTATGTAATTTTCTTTGTCCTTTTCTTTGCTGCAAAATTTACAAATGTATCGCAGCAAGCGATCTTTCTTTGTTAGACTGAAATACGTGCCACGAAACGTCGGAAAACGTGACATAAAACATAAATTTAGATGCTCTTCCGCCTTCGCGCCCATGCTGTCCGGCGAACTTTCACCTCAAATTATTGGTTGGCTAAATTCATACACAAAAGATGCAGTGCAAAGGTTCGAGATAGCCACCACACTGACACTGTTAATAGGTCAGTGTAATTGTTGGTACAGTAATTCATCTCTCGGGTATGTCCCGAAGGTATCTCGAATTCACAACCAGCGGGTCCACATCCAAATGGCACCGCACCTGCGCCGGACTTCCTGGTTCTACAAGCGAGGCGACTGCAGAGTCTTCCCTTTTGGCAAGGCTAAGTCCGGAAACAGTCTTTAGAATGCAGTAGGAAATCGGATGCCATCGGAACTCCCAAAATACGGTATGTCACGTTTGATTTGCCTGCGGAGTTCTAATGCCATCGAATCTAACAACGACAGTTTCGTGACTTGTAGAGTAACCTTCTGCTGATACCTTGCACATCAACCTCCCTCAGCCGGCCGAAACGATTCCTTCACGCCGAGCGGACAATCGATCCTGCCTGATTGCTAAAGTGGCTATCAAGTGAAGGCTTGTAATTTCTTCCAATCCAGCCGAGCGCCAGGCGCCGGTTCGTGACCAGCTGCACGTTGCATAACTGGGGAATATCCCCTCCTACAGTGTTCCCCAGCCACAACCTAAAACTCGACAGCTTCGCCGCACTTTGTTGGTCCACACAGTAAACCTTTGGTAATATAGGAGCTGCACAACCTTGCAGAAAAGTCAAGCACTAGAAATCAGTGGAACCTTCGACAGGTTCATCCAAAAGCGGCATGGACGCTGCAGTGGCTAAAAGCGTTTGATCTGTCAGACCAGTCGATGCCCGTCTCACTTCCTCCGCTTCGTCTTCTTCTTGATCTTCTCGATCTTGTCTCTGTATACAAAAAATTACTCCGCGCAAGGCAACAAGAAGCATTATGATGGTGGTTTATAACGTACGTGCGATCGACCACTGCGTTTCCGATGTAAGCGAGCCGCTAGAAGCCCACCGGCAACGATGACAATTACGAGAACTCCCAGGAGCACTGAAGAAACAATTATCCAGGGTGATTGACTTTACAAATGAGACTAAAGAAATGCCGCATCACCTGCCATGAAGATTTCATAGTCGCTGTTAGCGCTTTGCGAGCCCGCCTCGAGAGGCGGAGGCGGATAAGGAACACGGATAATGTCGGGTCTTTGAGGGACAACTTCCGGCGGATGGGTGGCCGGCTCGACGTTACACCAGTCTTCCCTCAATCGACGATTAGATTTAACGTTAGAGGGCGGGTTCTGCTGGAAGAGCAATTTGAGGATGAAGTAATCCTCAAAGGACACCCGTGATAAACAACCCAGGAAACCTTCTCGGCCATTCATCGAATCTGAGAAACCATAATCTGGCATGAAAGATCCAACCATCACTGTCAATCAGCGAGGTCTATTCCCACAGGAGTCCTGTGATGACATTGACTTACAGTTTCTTCCCAGGTAGATCGTCCTGATGCTGTTGAGCTGGCTGTCCTGTTTGGTCTCAATGGTGTACGTTTCGGTCAACACGTCATAATCGTCCACCTTCGAAACCAACCATCATAAAACATTTCCAATGTAGGACGTCGGCAAATGACTTCACCCAACTCGTTGCTCGAAGCTGCCCACGTTTGTACTATTATTGAAGTATGCGCTATTCAGGAAAACAAACTTGAAACTCGACCAAATTGCTTTATACAGTGGTGCACGCTCACAGTGTTCTTAGCTGCAACAGGGCGCCACTTCGCACAAACATCTGGTCGAGTTTCGACTGGTGCCTCCAAGCGGCGCACACTTCGCTTGTGACTGGCTTGGAGTGTGCGCCACTTGGAAAGACGATGAGGGTGAAGTCGTTTGCTGACGTCCCACATAGCTTTTTGGGTTGAGCAAAGAAAAGAAAGCTGTGGTATACCTGTATGCTGAGCTTACGACCGCCGTTGGTTCGCCATATCCGTACATCATGGAACTGGCCATCAGTATAATCCTGCGACTCTTCATACAGCTCCTGCCGTTCAAAGCCGAGATCAAACGCCACCCGAATCGTCCCGGCGTTGGAGATCTCCACCGTCAGGTAGTCTCCGCTGGCCCCCGTCACTTGCATCAGAATGCCGCGTTTCTCTGTTGTGACGAAGCCCACATGAATCTTCTCAGCCACCGTCGATATCTGATTCTCTTGCAAGTCATACAGCACAGAGTCCTCCGGTCGAAAATGCGCCCCTATCTCGTCCGAGCAAAGAGGTCCCCGAAAAGCCGTGAACCGACAATCACAATCGTACTGATCATACCTCTCGCGACAGACCCCGCCATTGAAGCACGGACTGCTGTCACACCTTCCCACGCAGCCACCCACCATGCCATAAGCTCCCAACTGCACAAAGTGTCTCAGATTGAAGGACACCCCGTTGACCATCAACGTCCTCAAGCAGCCCACGTACCCACCCGACAAGTCGACGTCCGCTCCCACCATCAACTCGACAAACATCTCGAAGGGACGGTATACATCCCCCATGGTCTTGAGTTCCCCGCCCAAGGAGCCGTCGACACGGATACGAGCTTCCAGTCGGTTGCGCTCGACCAGGACAGAGTGCCATTGGTTGTCGTTGAGGTAGTTGCTGCTTTGGGCGTTGACCGTCTTGGGACCGTTACCGGTTTCGTACATGAACTGCACTTCGGTGGGGCTAAGAAGGGATATTCTCACAGCGTCTTGTTGGCCTTTGGCGTGGAGAAAAGTACCAGATTCGACCGTGGTCTTGAACTGAAAGTAGATGTCGACGTCTTCACCGAGACGGACTTGAGGAAAGACGACGGTGGCGTCTTGTCGCCAGAACGTTACTATGTTGTCCATTAGATCTATAGGTAGGACGAAAAGAAAACAGTTCCGTACCACCAAGTACTGGAATTAGTTGGACATGTCGTCTTACGGTTGCCTTCGCAGATTAATGGTCCAAGGTGGTATTTCGACCTTTTGTTGTCAGTACCACTGCCTGTGTCACCGAAGGCCAGCTGGCGGACTGGTAAGAAGTCCTTCGGTTCGAACCAGCCTTCGTCCACCAGGTATTCTTGCCGCAGTGGATCGTCATCTGCGTCACAGTTACATCCCCTAAAAAACAGAACAGATGGGACGTCGACAAATGAGCTACGCCGGATCGATTACCGAAGTGGCGCACAAAACCAGACAATAACAATGCAAGTTTGCGCCACTTCAGACAGCAATTTCGTTCATTTCAGTTGCCCACGTCCCAAACGGACGGTATGGTCGGATGTGTCCGTTATACAGTAGGGTGTCACGACCCCTGAACTTTACCGTGTTCGGTCGTAACAGCTCTCGGTTAGGCCACAGGCGCAAATGGGGATACCCGGTAGTCCGCCTGCCCAGTTGACCATCTGCCGACTGGCCCTGCTAAGCCAAAATCCGTACGGTGGACCACCTGCAAGCATAAGCTTGCAAACATCAGTACGTGTAACGTCGAACAGCAGTACGGATGACCCCGCCGACCTACGAGGGGTGTTTAGAAGCTTGGCGTTCAAGCAGGAGTATTTCATATGCTGCCGACAAACGTGGGACTGGTTGACCAACGCAGTGATATGGTTCCACGACGCATTGTAGTTGATGCGTTGGACGTAAGACCCAGGTAGCTGAAAACCATCCACCGCGGTTTCTTCCATCGTATCATGATGAAGATGGGTTTCTGTCCTTCTGTCGGCTGCAAAAAAGTACCAAAAGTATGGACACCTGCGTCCCCCTGCGTGATATAGGGATCACATCTGTAGATGAGACGTCGGCAAATGGATTCGCCCAGATCATCCTCTCAAGTGGCGCACACGGCGATTGTCACTGCCTAAGAGTGTGCGCCACTTGGGGAAAACAATCTCGAAACTCCAGACAATTACTTTGTGCAGTAGCGCACTCGTTCGGTGTTATCGGCTGAGAGGGTGCACCACTTGGGGAAACGATCTGGACGAATCCAATGGCCGACATAGGAAATGCACCCTGTATCGCAGAACGTACAGTGAAAGACACAGTTGACGTAGAAAGGCGGTAAGAAACCGCTGCCGTCCACATCGATGCTGACTAGCGCTTCTCGACTTTGTGGGTGATACCGCCGATAGTCTTCACACTAGAATGTATGAAACACGTAATGCAGAAAAACTGGACAGAGCAACCGTTTTCGCTATACTTACGCTTAGAGGGTGGGACGAGGCTTTGCAAACCGCCCCTCCATATCCTGTGCCAGTGCAGTCGCAGTGGAACTGCTCCCATGTCTGGTGACAGCGACCTCCATGCCGACAGGGATCCGGTGTGCAAGCATCCCGCATGCGACATTCGTTGAGCACCACGAAGGAGGATCGCTCTCCGGCTAGCCGTTGGAGGTCCCACATGATACCTTCCGTCAGGATATTACGCAGACATCCACGGAAACCTCCGTCATGATCTCGGTCTTTCTCCATGTTGGCTACCAAACAGAAACTTGTTTGAATAATTGGAAAGCTCGGCCAACGACATCGAGCAGATATCTATCCCAAGTGGCGCAGGCTTTCAGCCTAAATGACCAAAGATGTGCGCCACTTCGGAAATTGATCGAGTTCGTTTGCTGGGCTTCTATTTTAAACTACGGTCTGAAAACGATAGGGTAACAATATTAGTGAAGTTACCGCCGAATAGGTATTCGTATTTCGGTTTCAGCGCAAGCAATCTCTTGGTCGTGCTTAGCTTTCCATCGAGAGTCTGGACAATGGTGTTGATTCGTATCAAAAGGGCGTAACAATGCCACATCCCATCACTAACATCCGTCTCTGAGAAACAACTTGGTTGTGAAAATTATTGAAAGAGAAAAGTTGGTAGCTTGCGAACTTACTGGGAAAGGCATTTACAAGAAGCTCTGGAATATCACGAGCTCGAATGCGCAGCTTCAATCGTTCTCGATCAATTAGAACCTGCCAATGTAAAACCCGTTGAGCGTCCATGTAAGGCCGGCCATGCGGACATTTTTCTACGTAATTTTCTACCACGGGGCGTAAAACATTGTCGGATGAAGCATCATGAATGCTCAATGACTGGCCAAAATCAGAGGAAACGCTCGACCTTCACAAAACCGTAATCCACCAAGTCTTTGACCAGAAGCAGTCCTCGAGAATCATAGGTGCGGAAACAGAAAGATATATTCATCGTGTTTTGCTCCACCAAAGACGGAAGACGGAGGAAGGCATCATTGCTGGTGAAGGTTAAAACGTCCAGCCGGTAATCCTACAACCAAAAATCAAAATGCCATTGAGCTGTCGAGGTCTAACTGGAAGATGTAGAAGATCTAAAACTAGGAAAACCACCTCGTACAGGACAACTGTAGTAAATGTTCCCAACACGATCGAACCTGGTCGGAAGAACCCTCTCCAGGCTCTTCATTTGAAAGATGACATTGGTGTTATTTAGCCATAATCTTTCGAAACAGCCTTCAAAGTTTTGTCGCGCCTGAAAATGCACCAAAGCCATCGTCAGTTAACGCCCAAACCAGAAAACCCAGAATCTTGACCAAATGAAAGCTCGAGAAACCCAAACGCGATGAGGTTATTTCTCAAGCGGCGCACGCTTCCAGTATATTTGGCTACAAACATTGGGAGAATGACACGTCAAGTTTAATTCTTCTCTCAAGTGGCGCAAATTTATAGCCTTAGCCTTGGGAGTGAGCGCCACTTGGAAAAGGATCTGGCCGAGCTTGTTTGCCGAGCTTTGGACTTACGATGACGAAGGGTTTCTGCAGGTTATCAATGCCGCCGACATAGTAAGCACTATCCAGGTTCATTTTGTAGTAACCGTACTCGAGGATAACCAGCTGCGACACTCCGTCAAGCCGCACTTCAACTCGCCGTTCCTCTCGGACTACACTCAACGAGTGCCACATACCGTCATCCAACGCACTGCCGCATCTGACAGTCCGCATCTTATTTTCTCCCAGACCGATTGTCAAAAGTAGTCGCGACTTGGCCATCTGTACCACAAAGATATCACCCTGGAATCCGTGGGAATAGAGCATGAGTCCCTCACTCTTGACCGTTTTGAAGCGGAAGTGGGTCCGCTCTGCCACGGCGATGATGGGCATCGGCGTCAGGTCGATCTTGACATAACTCTGCCCATCAAAACTGACCACATCGGTCGCTGTAAAAAAAGAAGAGAAACGAAGCTCTCCGCAAAACTGCCTCGGACAGCGCTTTTAGATTTTCAGCGAACACATTAGTTATCGATATAAGTTACCGTAGTCACAGCCGAATAATTCCACTCGTAGGCCGATCATTCCGTTCCATCGACGAGGTATAATTCGAACAAACCTTGCCACAATCGGATGGGAAAAGTCGTTTCGTTGAAACGAGATGCTGTCATTGTTCCCTTCGAATATCTGAGAAAGAAAGATCGTAGGAAAAAGGATAGAAAGCGCTCGGCATCTCCTTGCACAATTGTGCTGTACACTCCAGCTCGAAAAAAATATCCAATATTTATATTATATATATATTCTATATACATATATATATAAAAATAATTTCATCATTGAATATATATATTCAACGATGAAATTATTTTTGCTTGTATTATCTGACGTTCGAGAATAGACGTACCTTGACGTAGTTTAGTTCGTCGGTGTAAGAAATCATCTGGTCGAGGGTTTCGCCGTAGTCCAGTGAGTAGTTTTGGGTGTAGTGCTGGGTATTTGGGCGACCGGCGGTCATTATGCCCAGGACATGCTTGGCTTCTTGCAGGTCGATCAGCAGGAACTGATTATGGTCCGACTGCAGCGGACTCCATGCCTCCTGACTGATTGCTGAGATTAATATAAAGCGGTCAGCCACTGCGCAACTCTTTTTTTTCGCATTTGGAGAAAGGTTAACTTACAGTCAAACTTTGCCTGCTGTCCTTCTTTGCCGGTGCCATAGAAGGAAGTGGCGCTAAACTTTGCAGTATCGGTCAATGGATGATTGCATCCTCGGTCCTCGAAATCACCTCGATGCGTAGCGAAGGTCTCTGGAAAATACAATCCATCAGAGTGGGGAAATGTCGGCTGTTGAGTCCACTCACCACTGTATCCATCGGTCATCTGCAGGTGTCTGTTCATCTGGGCATTCGTTCCGGCCGCGGCAACACAAGCCACAAATACAAGCGCCGCAATCATTTCATAGGTTTGATCAACATTCCTTAGGCTACTCTCAACTGCCCAATACTGCACTGCACTAACAAACTTAAGACATATGAACAAGATTTCCTAAGCTTTTTCTGCGTTCTTTTCTCGTGATGGGCGTACGTACTAAACTTCCTTCTCATGCATTCTGACTAGCCGGCGAAAACGAATCAGCTCTTCGAATAAATTTATCAATAGTAGAGGAGATTCATCGAAAAACTCCGCCGAAAACTCAAGGACCTGACGACCGCATGACCGTTGCAACAGGCAGATCTGCATAGGCAAGTCTTATCGTCCTTAGCGAGAAGGAACAACAGGAAGCACTCAAGAACGGTTACTGTCAGTACAGACATTTCTCCACTCGAGCAGCCATTTATGACAAATAGGAAACCAACGACCACATAGTCATCACATTAGCAAACCGACTGGAATGAGAGTGGACTGTGGGGACGGAAGTCAGTGAGACCAGAAAGAAAGGACGGAAACAAATACGTATAAAATAAAACATTCAAACCAAAAATCTATTCTGAGGAAAGAGAAGGAAAAACAAGGTTTAACTTACAAGTCTAGTAAGAAATGGGGAGGCCGATGAGTACAGGAGCCGCACCCACCAGATAGGTGGAGATACCCACGGCGTCACGGCTGACAGCAATGAGCTCCAGCAAGCATTTGCGGATGGCGGCGTCTCCGCCAGCGCCCCGACGCTTCTTTTCCACCTCATCCTCGAACAGCTTGTCCAAGATGGACATCATGTATTTGTCTATGCAACCACTTGTCACGCTCCATAGACACCCAATCACGCACGGACTGAAAACAAACATCAAAAGTACGTCAACATGCCATTTGGGAAGTCGGCTTATGAATTCACCCAGATCGTTGTCCCGAGTGGCGCATGCTACCAACCAGTAACACTGGAACCGTGCGCCACTTGAGAAAGTAACCTTGCCGACCTTCGACATCGTTTACCAGCTGGCGCACGCGCTCGGCCAACAATACTGGGAGTGTGCGCCACTTGAGAAAGTAATCTTGTAAAGTTTCAAGATCGTTTTCCAAGCGGCGCGCGCCCTCAGCTAGTAACAATGAAAATGCGCGCCACTTGAAACAACGACCTTGGTGAATTCATTTGTCGAGGTTCCATTGGAAAACCTGCACGAAATTTTCCAAATAAGAAGTATAAACGTATGATTAATTAATCGAGATATTCGCTGATTGATACGTCGAAGTCTTCAGGCAAGTTAAGCACGAACCTGCCCATAATCAGACACTGTTGGACGAAGCCGGAAGCGTCCATGGCGGGAGTATGGTCAAGTTTCACACTGCTACACCCCGAAAGGATCATATTGGCGCTGGAGAAGCGCGAGTCGAAGATGGACATGTTAAAGAACTGCTGACCACAGCCATGTCCACAATAACTGAAAAATAAACCGGGCTTTTGCGTTTAGAGATCAAGTAAAAACTTCCGACGTGAACTTACTAAACGAGCTCGTGCTCTTCAAAAGCGGTCTTGATGTCCTTGGCAGAGGGTGCTTTGCCCACTACACCATTCCACGTCTTGTTCTTCCTACAAACACAAAAGTTTTCAGTGGTCAATATGGTGGCGTGAAATTGGGCATAAGGCTGCTGGTGGATACTCACGCTTTGCGTTGGCGGAACTCGACGAAGGACTTTTCGGTATTTGCCAGGTCCATTCCGGGGTTGACGATGTAGAAGACCTTGTCTCGCCGGAGAAGCTCCTCCTTGTATTCTGCCAGCAGAATATTGGCGAACTGAATGGACGGAAGGCGAGAAACCGGCTGGCTCCGAAGAGTCGTGATGCTTTCCCACGGAAGACCATATGTATCCTGAAAAAGCCAAAACCCAATGTGTGACTTGGATCCGAAAGAGAAAGTTCGGCAGATGAGCTCGACAGGATCATGTTCCCAAGTGGCGCAGGTTGTCGGTGTTACGAGTTGGGTTGCGTGCGCCACTTGGGAATACGATCTTGTCAGGTTTCTGTGTCGACCTGCCAAATGGGAAAACTAGTTACGTATTTAAGGGAACCTGCAATAAATTTATCGAGTTCGGAGCTAAGACGCTTACATTGTCCAGAACGAGAATCAGTGGATTTCGTGCACAAGTTACATCGTTGATGTCCACGAGTGGGTTTCTATTGAGGTATGCAGCGACCTTCACCACCACTGCAGATCTTTCCGGTCGATTGAGCAGTTTCGAAGCCAGGCTCAACAGCTGTTGTGGTTTCATCACCAACCCGGACATCACCAAAATCTGAAAGAAACACCCAGTTTGAAGTTCAAACACAGAGTTTCATACGGAAGGCCGGTAAACGAAACGTTGAAGGTTCTCGTCTCCAGTGGCGCACGCTTCCCTACATTAACAGTGAAAGTGTGCGCCACTAACTGAGAAGAACATCTTTTACAGAGCGCACGCTCTCCTTTTCATTTACTGAAATACAGCGCCACTTAATGGTGAAATGATGCGCAACTCACTCGCAGGATGTTTTCTCCGACAGAAAGGGAGAATTCAGCAACGACCTTCTTCAGACTTCTCACCCGATCTCTTAGTGTCTTTTGGTGTGCAGCGTCGACGGGCGAAGTCAGAAGCAGGCCTTTGGCGCAGCCCAGAAGTCCGTCCATGGCGTGCGTCATATCGCACAGTTCGACGTTGAGATTGGTGCGTACCTGCCAGTAGTCCCTTGCATCTTTGTACGATGTCTGGTTCTTCAGTCCACGGTCCAGGATATCACTCAAGCTATGGAGAACCATACTCTACAAGAGGAACGACGTGCATTTCACCATCAGAAAACGAAGCATGAACTTCTTACGTGGTAATGGTCGGGAACCGGAAGGTAAATAGTGATGGGCTCCACGCCAGCTTCCCACCGAGTCACAACGATGTGCAAGATTCGTGAATCTTTGGGTGCATGGATGGGAAACGTGTGGTTTGTAGCGCAGTTGATTGTACAAACCACCCAGTTCACCGGGAGATTCTCAGTGACAAGTTCTCTCGGGACGTCGAAGGATAGGTGTGCAACTCTCTTCTCCAGAGCTTTGCTTCCTGGTGTCCATACATCGCTTTCCCCATGCCTACAAGTTCCCTCAGTCAGTACAACTTGTGAATAGCCCTGCTGGGAAATGGTCGAATGAGATAATCCAATATTACAGTCACCTGCATATACACATTGCGTGCGCCTATCGTGACAAGCAAGTATGCAGGTTCATAAGAACAAGGGCGTGTTCTGCATACCAGCTGCCCATCCACATGCATACATTAATTTGTGCACTCGTCACGATGTAGGTGTATGCAGGTTCGTAAGAGACTGGTAAAACGCGTTAGCCGGCTTTTTATTACACTTCAATGATAGTTTTTTCAGAACGAGATAGTGAAATAGATCGAAAAATATGGTGCTTACGTGAGGACTCTATTGTAGTACATCAATGCCAAGTGGTGGAACTTCCCGAGAGTGCAGCTGTTCGCCAAGTGAGCCAGTTTCTTTTGTCCTTCGCGCTGACCAATTAGCATCAACAGAAGAATCGACATGAGCTTGTGCGATGGGTAGATTGGAAAAGCTGACATGCCTTCCAGCCCGTCCGACAAGATTCTGATGGCTTCCTTCATCCCATCTGAAACGAACGTTCGAGACTGGAAAAACCGCACGAAAATAAAAGCGAAAACGGATGCACGACTTAGACCTGCATACCGAAAACCAGAGTAAATGCAGACCTTGATGTATGCAGGTACGTGATAGCTAATCAAAATGATGGATTACCTGAAAGGCCGCTGTCTGAAGACTCCACGATGGATTTGTCAGCCAGCTCCTGGATCTCCTCGTCGTTCATCGGCTGAAGGTTTTCCAGAAGCATCGTTTGTCGTCGCTTGGCCAGCACCTTCGGCTGCTGGTTTATTTCTTGGGTCATATCGGAAGGCACTTCCGGTTCGGCATCATTTTTCCCTCGTCTGCTGCGAGTCTCCTTGGAATCAAGCCCTTTCTTGATGTTGGGCTCCATCTTGGGCGGTGGCATCTTTTCCGGTGTGGTTGGTCGAGGCGTCATGTACCCATTTGCAGGAATCTTCTTTCGTAGAGTGTCATGCGGAGTCGACGGAAGAACCTACGATGGAAAAATATTCACTGACCGATAAAAAAAAGACGAATGTGCTGTGCTTTCGCGGATGTGTGCTGTACTTTGGTGGATGACGAGGTTGATGATGATGACGCCAGAACTTCTTCGGCTGGGGGGGCCCACATGGAACTGACCAAAGCCTGCAGCTCTTTTCTGGACCCCATCTCTTGGACGATGATGTTGAGGGCAGTGAGGTACTTTGCGAAGTACGTAATGTCCGGGTGGATCACCTCGAACTCGGGAAAGGATGCTACCATTTGTCTGACTATATCTGGCAATGTTTGTGGTGACGCCTTGAAACTCTACAATCAAACCACATGTAAGACTAACCTCAACCAGCGAACTGAATGGGAACGCGAAAAAAATAAATCCGACAAAATCCTTTTCCCAGGTGGCGCATGTTTTCCGAGCAGTTGGCTTGCCGTGTGCGCCACTTGGAAAACTCCGCAAGACTGTTTTCCCAAGTGGCGGCCGATTTTCCGGTGTTATTGACACACAGCATGCGCCACTTGGAAAAACGATCTTGTCCAGTTTGGTGATTTTGTAAGTGGCGCACGTTCTGAGTATTACTGACTAAAAGAGTGCGTCACTTGAGGAAACAATCTTGTCGTACAGTATTTATTTGCCCCGCTTTAAAAAACAGTTACTTAATGATTTACCTGGAAGCCGTTCGCGACGTTTCTTAGTCGTATTCGCGTCATGGGTGCGTGGATCAACGAGAAGACCTTCAACATATGCTCGCCACTGACCTTGATGACACCTTTCTTGGCCAGCTTATACACTGCGTTCATCTTTGTCTGCAAAGATGGACCATCAGCACCTGCGTACAGCTGGCTGCACTGCTTGAAGATGGAGCCCTTTGACTCGGGGTTGTCATCGGACCTCAGCCTTAAGTGAGCGGTTTCGAAGAAGATAGCGTGCACGTCGTAGTCGACACAGCTGTCACACTGACAGTCGTTCTTGTGGGAGAAAAACTCCATCTTGATTAACTGGTTCGTCCCCATCATGTCGCTCTGGTCTTCGGGCTCCTCCGAACCTTGACAGCAATACGCGATGGAAGATAGTCTGAAACGGTTTGGGAAAAAGGAAGGGTCTTACCTGGTTCGAAGTCGAAGTCCGACTGGTGCGTGATGGACATCTTGGAAGCTGCCGCTGACAAGGCGTCCATGTCGGACACAGGCTGGTTCTTCCTCGGCTTGGATCTTCCTTTGGTAGCGGTGGTAGGTGTCTTCTTGGCTCGTCGGAGCATGTCGGCCAGTAACGGTCGCCTTCTACCCACTAAGACATCTTCTACATTCTTCAACGTGGACCGAAACTCGGTCGACCTGAGTTTGTTCTGTTGACACTTGGCATTCAGAACCATGAACACCAGCTCCCTGTACAAGAAAACACCTGCTGTCAAAAAACAATTTGTGAGCTCGGCAAACTAACTCGGCAAGATGTTCTCCCAAGTGACGCACACTTTCAGCCAATAATACAGCAAACGTGCGCCAACTGGAAAAACCATCTTGTCGAGTTTGTTTGCCCAAGTGGCGCACGCTGCCATCGAACAGCACTGAAAACGTGCGCCGCTTGGAGAACCGATCTTGTCGAGATTGTTTGATTACAGTGCCGGACACTGCAGCCTACCCGTGTTCACACGAGTCAATATATCAATCAACGCGAATAGTCAAATTAAGACTATACTAATGATTAGTTGATAGTATCATAATTATTTCAAAAGTTCAACGCTGTCGTCTCACCATCGACAGGAAACTTCATATTGCGCCCGATTCTGTCCGGTTGCCACGAACTGCTGGGCTTCGGTGGGTCCGCCAATCCACATCAGAAACTGCGCCAGGTCGTGACTCAGTGTCAGATAGAGAAGCTTCGCTGTTAGACGAGTCCATAGTGGAGCATCTAAAACACAGAGGGACACTGAAAGTTTCAGCAATGAAGCTGCGCACCAAACGAAGTGACAGAACAACGAGAAGCAAAACTTCACCGGAAGGCAGCTGGACGAAGGAAATGAGATCGGCTCTGGCTTGTTCGAGAATCGAAAGCGGAGATGTGCTGGACGATATCCCTGTTCGCTCCAGAACAGCCTTGGGTTCGCGGGTGAAAGCATAGGCCAGGCAGCGAAAGTACTGCGCTTTCAGAAGCCGACTGAAATTCGCTTCTAATACGCCGAGATCCAAGATGGACTTCAGTGTGGAAAGGGCATCCAACGACGCATCCACCTGAAAACGTACAGCAGGAGGCACGTCAGAAAACAAAAGTTAGCAAACCTTCATAGAACGACGGCGATCAGGAAACAACCAGTCTCTCACGCACCTAGATAAGCGATAGCATGCATTTAGTAGGAAGCGGGAGTGCGCAGGTACAGGGAAGAGCTTGTCTTTCAGACAAATGCGTATGGGATGCCATGCACTGACTACGACCCGGAAGTATGCAGGTACATGAAAGACGTCAGACTGCTTACCTGTTTTTGGCTGAAGATCAGCAGCCAGAACGACTCGCTGACGAACTGCCCGTACTCGAAGAGACATTCCTGTCTTGACTGGCCCGCTCTATCGGACACTCGTTCCAGGAGAACAGCACCGGGATCGAAGAGGCGCAGATCTCTCAGTGACCGCATGTAGACGGCCGCAACCGCGAAGATCTTCGCCTTGCTGATGTTGTCCGTCGCTGCTACGATCTTCCAGGCCAGTTGAGAAGCCAGTAGAGCCCAGTACGACTACCAAGAAAGAGTTAACGTGAATTCGGATTTCAGATGTTGGAAAGTGAAATTTCGTACCAGTCGATGAAGTTGAAATTTGACCGCGAGTTCGATGATGGTGGTGACAGCTTCTTCGACGATTCTGACGTAGTCTGGTTCTTGGATTATGCTGCCAAAAGACTGAAATGCTTCTTCAAGGCACTTCGCGGCATCGAACAGTGGCTGGAGAAGAATCTTTTCTTCTTTCAGCGAAATCATTTCTTGCACCAACGTGGTCGAAGGAGGGTCGACTTTGGTGCTACCCTCGTCGTTGAAATCGAGCTTCACAGGTTCCGTGTTCTCTTCTCTTCTGGCTCTGTCATAGATCACCTTCCGCGCTGCCTTATTCCTGGCCTAGAAAGACGAGAATTTCCATTAAATATCAACTCAGCGAAACTCTGAACTCCAAACGAATTGACAAGCTCGTTTTCCCAAGTGGCGCGCGTTCAGTGTTAGTAGCCCCAAGGGTGCGGCACTTGGGAGAACAATATCGTATCGGCAAGGCGGCTTTTTCCAGATCGCGCACGGTTCCAGTTAAGAACACTGAGATGGTGCACCACTTGAGATAAAAATCTGCTCAAGAGGCTGAGAAGTTGAGAGATTTTTTCCTTACGACTAAAGTTTCGACGCCCTTCGAGACGATGTAGTGATTGTCTAAGTGGAAGGAGAACAGCATTCTGGCTTTGATGATTGAGCTGACGTATGAAGAGTAGACGTTCAGCGAGGAATCGTTCATCAGGTATTCTTTCCACCGCCCAGCGACTGCCACAATGAAGCCTTCCATCTCCACCGACCCCGCCATATCGGTGGAGAACTCTGTACTGATTGCAATGGCATCTTCCACAGTTACATTCTGACACTTCTTCAAAACTTTCACGACCTTGTCTACGAGATCCACAGGGGAAACTTCCGGTTGGGAAACTCGTGAAACGTTCCTGACTATCGAGCAAAGTTTGTCCTGCCATAGTGATGTGGACGAGCCTAGTCCTGCTATCATGTTTTTGAACGGGATGGACTCTAGAAAGACCTGTAGGATGTCTGAGTATCTGCCGTTCACTGAGTCTTCCTGGAGATGCTCTAGTCCCCAGTTGTACAGCTGGATGTACATGCCTTCCGACACATCGATTATGTCTTTCTGAACCTTGAGTCCTTGCTGCTCTGCTTCGTCAAACTGCTCCCTGATTAACATGTACATCAAGGTGGTGATGCGCAGAATCCGTGTGGGCTCGTTCTGCAAGAGAAAAAGCTGGAGTTTGAAAGAGAACTGCACGGTGAAACAGCAAGACTCAAGGCAATTCAAGTCACTCGGTCACCACATGTTATCACATGACTGTAGTGCACGAAGCATAAGGGTGGCCGATATCTTGCCATAAACAAAGACCAGGACGTACCTTTTTGACGCATGCTCTGGCAATCTGGAAAAGGAACTGTAAAGTCATAACCTTGGACTTTTCATAGATGGAAAAGCCATGAAGAAGGGTCTTCTGGGTGGCCAGGATGGATCGTTCCACGAGCTCGAGGATATTAGCGAATCCGTCTTCATCGTCTTCTGGACGATTCTTCGCGAGACGGCTACACGCCTGTAACACGACGAGCAGCTTTTTCTGCACCCACTGGGCATCCTGCTCATTCTTAATCGGCAACTCTCGGTCGAAAGCACCCTGAGAAAACTCGGTGGATCAGAATGGTGACTCAACAGAAAGCGGAACGCTACTTACGTTGATGGCTTGGAAGGAGTCGCCATGTCCGAAGCCATGCGTTGAAAATAACGCCACTGCGTCGCTGAATGCCTGCATTCTTGTCGATCAGCCGCTTCAGCCTTCAGGATGAACTACTGCATAACATACTCTTTCCGCCAGAATCCCTCTGCTCAAAACACCTCACACTCATCCAGTGAGGTTATTGAAGTTTGAAGAAAGACTCCCAAGCGGTCTGGGAAGAGGAAAACGCACTGAAGTGAATAACTGAACAGTGGCGGACGGATGATTTATTCAACCGTCACCTACGACCTGGCAGGACCCGTACAACACTGTTGAAGTTGGGGAGCCGTTCTGTGCTCTCGACATTAGCTTGAATAAATCATCCGTCCACCACTGTAACTGAACGTCGAAATTCAAAATGAAAACCAACGCAATCTCCCTAATCAACAATCAATCCAGGCAAGCCTGTGAAACAAAAGACAAAGCGCGAAACTGTGATAACGCTACACAGCCGTCAGTTTCGCTCTTACGGAATGCCATAACTAGCCGATGTAGCGTGGTTTAGCAGGCCGAGGACTATCATGTCACATCATTACTGATGCCGCTAAGTTAACAAGGAACGAAGGTCGGTCTGAGAGTCCAAAACTCCAACAATTTTTCCATCCAAAGTACTCGGTCCTGGGCCCTGGCTACTGTTTCAAGGTAGTTTCAACTGCCGGTAACTAGTGCTGGCAAAAATACGATAAAATTCGATACGATAATTTTCGATACGATATCGGCGGATATTGTATCGCGGTCTTCGATATTCATTCGATATCGATATTTCGATACGATATTTTTCCGTTACCGTATTTTCGATATATCGTAGCATATCGCAGCGATATACCGATATTTCTGGAATTTTTGTTTTTCGGAATTCCACTGGTTCAAGCCCAAAAACTCAAGAAGCCGATTTCCATATAAAGTATTAGTCAGATCGAAAGCGTCGGAAAGTTATCTTTGTAAGTTATCTTGATTTATCTCCAGACTCCAAAATGATTTCAACCGGTGACCGCCTACCCTGACCGGCGATTTGTTATCGTATCAAAGTCTGACTCTACAACGAACCCATCATCTTCGGTCCCGCAGCTCTTTTCTCACCAGGCTCGCTTAACAGGTCTTGGGGATACTAGTGTGCGGGGTGAACAAACTGATACGGATGGATCAAATGGGTATCGGTAGCCCGATTTACGGGATAACATTATGAGCTCCGAACCACCCCTTTTTGACATGAAATTGTCGACAGTATCGAGGGGCATCGAGTGCTCGCTTCGCCACGGATAGAAGTTTCGCAAAACCGTTCGCCCTCTTGCGAAGATTTTGCCGAAAATCCAGGAGTAATTAGTCGCTGAAGCCCCCCCCCCCCCACATGGCGATAATTGTCAGAACAGATGCAGACGCACATTCGAGCTGTACGACGCCGTTATGACGTCAAACTTTGTCAGTCGAAACTTCGAATCGCTCCAAACTTTTCTGACGAAGTCATCTGACCAGTGGTCAGATGCCGAATGGACTTCACCATCGTGTTCCGCGATGTTTGATACAGTAGATTGCATCAGCAGTCTAACTTTGCCCTTGGGGTCCCAAAACTTCAAAGTCGATTCCTGAACATTTTGATCAGCAATCATTATCCCGTAAATTGGGCTGCCGATACCCGAATGCGATTACCTTACAACAGCCAAACACAGAAAGAAGCGAACGCATACCTTCTTTTCCGGTCGTCCCCGTTTCCTGCCGGATCCGGAAATTGGAATCGAAGTTTTTCGAAAAAATTGCACTCACGATTTCTGGGCCGAAGTTGACGAGACTTCTTAGTCCACGTGTGCAGCATATCCGCACTATAGCCGACTAATCGGAGTTCTTCGCGGCCAGATAACCGGCGATCTCCGTAACGGCCGCTGGTTTCTCTGGCTTACCGATGGCCACTTTGGACGGCTGAAGCTTACACACCTGCTGTAACAAAATCACCAAAGATCAACCGAACCTACTCCATGTTGTAATCCATTTTTTTATGCAGTTTAGTCTAGTTTCTAACCATTTAGCAATTTCTACCATTTTATGATTTATGTCTCCGGATTTTGTTCCTGTTTTCGCTTAAGCGTTGTCATTTATCTTCCATTCGGAGTCGACAGCGGCTGTTCGTTGATGCTAGCCGCTTGTGCAATTAACAGGCTAAACACCTCGGGTCTGGCTGACAAAACACGCTCGTTACACGTCGGCCTAAAGTGTCCACATGAACACGCTTAGAACACGTTTGCCGAAATTGAGGTACACTTTCGTCATTCCTGCAGGTGTTTCAAGCCTCTTTTCATAAAATTTTCTGACTAGGGAACGAAACTTTAAAATAAAACTCTACATGGGACCTCGCCCTGACAAACTCCGAACTCGGTAACACTGTTTTCCCAAGTGGCACACTTCTACCGTGCTTCTGGCTGCAAGAATGCGCGACTTGGAAGAACGATCTTGTCCAGTTCGTCTATTTTCCCAAGTGACGCATGTTCTTGGTGTTATGGCTTACTGGTGGCACAGATTGGTTCAGTAAGATCCTCGCGACGAAACCTGTGTCGCGTTCGGCAATGGTGTGGGCGCATCCCTCAACTGCGACTTTGGTGGAAGGGTCCTTGACGTACTTCAGAGCGTACATGAGTCCCCCCACGATCTCGGGTCCGTGTTCTTTCAGTACTGGCCATTTACCCTTCAGTGTAGTCTGCAGGACAGCGCCGGTCCCCGCAGCAGTTACTGCTCACTATTCGAGAAGGCCTTGGTAGTATAGCTGCCTGACGAACTTGGTCAACTGGTCACCGTCTAGCATCTGGTGGTAGAAGGTCGCCACTAGCAAATGCGGAGCGGTTGTTCTTTGCGTGTGATGGACTAGGCATGTCGACCGTCGGAAGACCGGAAGCGTTCTTTCCACCTGGAACTACTCTAAATGAATGGTCCATGAAACACGGATTTGTTAAACGGACTCACCCAAATCGTTTGCCCAAGTGGCGCACGCTTCCAGCTGACAGCAGTGAGAGGAACTTGAAGTCTCCCGTCAATCAACAATCAAATCCGGAGATGTTTAGTCTATCTTAGTCCCGCCTATTTTAGTTCCGCTGCTCTTCCCTTCAGCTCTGGTTCTACCTTCCTTCACCAGTCAGCGTCCCTCTTCCGATCTTCAACGCGAAAGGTACGTGGAAGGGTAACCAAACAGGCGAAATAGCGTCTTTCCTGAACCAAACACCACTCTGCTTTCGTGCTTTCCAGATGTTGGGCGAACTTCGGAATTTCTTCCTGTCTTACTCAATGTCGATATGCGCGTACTGCGGCCTCGTCGTCCCTGGGAATGACTTCTTTGTTCACGCTCTGGAATCGGACGCTTGCCAGAGGATCCCAGTCGGACTCCGCGAGATGTTTCGTAGAAGAAGTAAGCTGAATGATCCTGTTCATCGTATCATCGATTTGATATCCTCAACGTCAAGCGAATTTTGTGTTAATTTACAGTGCAGCAGATTCGACAAGACGACAGACAGTCGCACCCAGACTGGTTTGTGAACCTTCCTGCAAAATCCGTCTCAAAGCGCGCTGTAAGTACTGAGCATGATGGGTCGTGTTATGCATCTGTGGTTTCAATTCTGCTGAGCCATTATCATTTGTCAAAACGTGAACATGGTTTTCTAGGTCCTTGCGGAGAACGCTAGCAAGCAAGTCAAACGATACAGAGATAACTTCGCCCGAACACTAGAGGAATGGAACAAGCCACCTCCCAGTGGTGGGAAGAAATGCCGACGTCCAGATCATATCGACCCAGCCATCTTCAAAGCCGTCGTTGAGCCCTTGATCGAGGAGGTGCTTGAAACTGCTGACCGTCAAGAATCGCGTCACACACATGGCAGTTATTTCGTTAGAGGAGAAGACGAAGCGTTTTGCGATGGAGATGGCCTGTTCAGGTGCATGTGTGGTGGTGAGGACGTCGGCTGTCAGCAAGGATTTTCGTCTAACCCGTTCGACATTCTAACCGAGCTGGTGTTGATCGAAGCCTACCACATTGACCATCGTGTTAGTCAAAACGGCCTGGCCCGGTACGTCTACAATACTGCCACCACCGTCTACAACTCCCGCGGATGATTGAAGTTC
>BDGG01000003.1:5093040-5152755 GCA_001949185.1 Ramazzottius varieornatus
TACCAAATGCTACGTACGAGACGGAACTTCCTCTTCGTTCACTCCTCTCATCACAACAGGAGGCGCCATCCAGACGTCATCGATGACAATGAAACCCTCATCCCTGTGTCAAAAGACCAGCTTCTGTGGTCAAACGCTACGGTTATTCGGTGAATCTTCGCTATATAGAGATTTCATGCCGTAAGTACTGGAATCTCGTCCCAGACCACGGCGAAGTCGTTCCTAGATATGTGTGTTTCTATTAATACAATACATCGTAGAGTGGCAAACAAGTCGAAAAACCCTTTAACGTTCCGTTTACTGAACCACTGCTGCAACTTTAGTAGAAAGGAACAAAAGACTACTTGGTAAGAGCGGTGAACGGATGATATATTCAGCCTAATATCGAAACTCACGGAACAGCCACCTACGACCTGTCAAGAACCGGTACAACGGGCAGTTTTTGTCATTAGTAAGCGAATTTCACCTCTACTGAACTGGAAACTCGGTGTTCGAACAACATTCGGAACGGTATTTTTCAAATGAAAAAAAACGATCGACTGATTGCCGTTCCAAAACTGAGCTGCGTTTGAGGCTGCGAAGCCGTTACGTGTTTTGGACAATTCACTGAATAAATCACCCGTCCACCGCTGCTTGGTAAGGATCGGCAGAGAATCAGTGACTATGATAAGTACAAAACCAGGCGAAATATTATTCGCCTCTTTCAAGCTGTTGAAGTATATCTTCAATACCTAGCTGCATGTCGAGGATATGCTCGAAAGATTCACCAACCCGAAGAGCAAGCTGGTTCGCACTAGTCAGAGAAAGGACATGGAAGAACCAAATGAATGTGTGACATCGTTGGCACAATATATCGTCTGGATCAGAATTGAGACATGGAAACTCAAAAACGCTTACTTCGAGATCGTCGAGACGCTCTTCCACCCAGTCGTGCATATTCTCCATCACGTCCCCGTCTTCGGTTTCCTTTAGTTCGTTGTACAGCTTGGCAGACCAGTTGACGTTGAAACTGCGGAAAGTAGTACTTGGATCAGGTACATGATATTATAGCCTTTGTCCACATGACGCTTGGCTGTGAACAGCAGAATTACAATCAGCATTACGCGTGCTTTACGAGTGGCGCATATCCTCAGCCAATCAGAACAGAAAAGTGCGCCACTAGAGATCACAATCTGGTTCAAGTCACTTACCGGCAGCTTTCAGTTCCTCAAGTGTAGATCCACAGCATTCTTTTCCGCGACCAGCCAACGATGACCTGATGATACAGGTTACAGGGGATCCCTTGCGGTCATCAGATGAGGCTCCAGAGTTGAAGGAATCGTTTCCATCCGAGGCTAAAGTAGGGCTGCCAGAGCCCGTTGAAGATTCCCGTTCTTCAGTGGACGCCATAACTGCTCCTTCAGGTCTCTTCCTAAGGTTCCAGCCTTCCATGGCCAGCTGTTCTGTAATCCGCAACCTATAAGGCAGGAAGCAGACTACGATCGATCGCTACAGCGAGGTCTGCAGTTTGGTACGGAGACTAAGATAAAAAGGCGCGCAGAAACGATTCAGAAATCAAATCCCAAAATCCCAATCCCCAAATGAAAACCACAACATTATGAAGATGAAGCGCTGAGCAATCAATACCAAATCAATCGTTGCGAAGCCAGGCCGCGATGACGTCATCTGAATACGGCAGTTGATTGCTGCTTGTTGATTGATTACATACAAAATACCAGCGGCACCAGGATCCGAGAACGACAAACAGACTTGCAACGTCGAAAAATAAAGCTTTAGAGAATAGCCAAGCCCGTGCACCCTTCCACCTTCATGTTTCAAAGTACCTTTGATTAGTATTTGGAGTTACGATTTGGAGTCTTCGATGTGGCGATGTTTACCAAACGCGACCATGAATGTTACTCTTGGAGTTTTGAATCATTGTGAACTTTTAACAGCTTATGCGACCTGGGCTGCCCAGGAGAATAGAGGCCAGATCGGCAAAGTTGGCTTGCAGGAGCTCGGTGTTTCCCGTGGCCTGGAAGAGTTCGGTGAGAACGCTGAGCGACTGCAGGATGGGTAGATTGACGATGCGTGCGTGCGTGGGCGTGGACCTCGGAGTAACGCGGCGTTGTCCGAAGAACCTCGATGCAACGTAGAAGAATTAGGGCGAGACAGCTAGAGCGTAACCTGAGAGGTTGTTCTTGGCGTGAGAGGGACTGGGCATGTCCACTGGTGGAAGGTCGGATGCGTTCTTCCCACCTGGAACGACTCTATGAAATATACAGATTTGGCGGACAGATTCACTCAAATCGTTTCCCCAAGTGACGCACGGTTCCAGCCATTACCACTGCGAGCATGCGCCACTTGGGAAATCAATCTTTTCGAGTCTCGAGATCGTTTTTCAAGTGGCGCACGCTCTTGGTCAATAACAAAAGAAACTTGCGCCACTCGAGGAGACAATCCAAACACATAATGTTGGGCAACCCTCCATATTTTGAAATCAAGTCTATGCAGGTTCGGAAGTTTTCTGGGTGTGTTATTACCGGAAACAACTGCTCAGCGCCATTTCGCGGCACCGGACATGGGGGTCCATAGCTTTGGTGGCAATACATACGGAACGGTCTTTAGACGGAAAACGTTCCCCCATCTCCTGTATCTACAGTAATTGTTTTCCAGAAGGGCCAGAATACGTGATAACCTCCACTCAATAACAAAACAAATTTCTCCGTATCCGTGATCGAACCTCCAAAATGATCAGTTTAGCCGAAAACCATATCGCCAGCACAAAAACTACTCGTGAAATACAGTTCAGCTTCGTCTGTAGAAAGCGAACTGGAAAGAAAAGTCTCACACGAAAAGGTAGAATTACGCTCTATCTGACTCCATTTTCCATTCAATGCCGACGGCGTCCACGATCGAACCTCACTTGGATTAAATAACGCATCCGAACCTAAGAAAAACCCGATTACAAGAAAATCGCTGCAAAACTACGGCGCAAAAATCACGGAGAACCCGGTACAATAGTACATATTGACAGATTTGTTCGAAAAGAAGAACCTTACTTGGCTTTGCTTGTAGACGATATATTCGTTGTATTCCAAAGAACCCTGGAACTGAGATCGACTTCCTCGAGTGTCCTGCGCAGTCAGGTTCACACACTTCCCGATCGGCACAATAACACCATCATCCCTGCAATACAGAAGCCATCAGACAAGATCAAAAATAATGGGAAGCTCGACAAACAAACTTGACGAGAGATTTTCCCACTTGGCGCACCTTCTCAGTGTTCGCGGCAAACTGCGTGCGCCACGTGTTGTCGAGACGAGATTGTTTACCAAGTGGCGCACGTTCCCGGTGTTGTTGGGTAAGAGCGTGCGCCACTTTGGAAAGAATCATATCGAGGTTTGCCTGGCCCTGGATAATTAACTCTTCTGAAGAACAAAGTTGGAAATAAGGTACGCACAACTTGCGGTACGTGGAGCTGTCCGGTACGTGTCTTCCGCATCCTTTGGTGCTATGTTTCCCAGTGGGCAGCTTGTCAGCGTTGTAGTCGGCGTACAGCAGCTCGTTGGGAGTACCCAGCGCCACGTCGCACAGCAGCATCAAACCAACACCGTTCGACGAAGTGTCGTAGCAGTAGTTCGCGCTCTTAGACGATACATCCGCGAAGTAGATTCCCTTCCCTGTCAAAAAGAAAGCCGCTAAGTTCCACAAAAAGGTCCGCCGCCAAGTGTACAAAGCTGACTTTTTTCAAGTGGCGCACGCCTTCGGCCAATAGTACCGGAAGCGTGCGCCACCTGCGAAACCGATTTTGTCGATTTTAGATGTCGAGCTCATATTTTCTTTTAAATTTTACCAAACATGTAGCCAGTAACGGGAGCTTCCGGTGGCGCTATCCTTAGCGTCTGGCTGAGAATGCCGGCGAAGTTGGATATTCTCGAGCCATGCCACAAGAGCATGCGGTTTCCCAGATGTTCGTCAAAGTCCGCCTGCTTCTTGAGCTTGTAGGCCTGCACGACGTCCAGCTCGTAATCTGTGTGTGTGGGACCATGCGTCGTCCGTAGGTAGTCTCGAATCATCTCGAAAGTGAGACTACCGTGTTCGATATGGGAAATGTCGGCGTTGAGAGTGCGGTAATGGCGGTCGATGGGCGACTCGGTGAAGGCCTTGCTGGAAGCGTCTTTCAGGATGCGCAGTGCCACTTCGATGTCACCCAGAGTTTCTAACAAGTCCATCTCACGCTTTAGCTGCTGCGCAGTCTGGATCAGCGTCGGACGTCTCATACTACAATCATACCAGCAGACTCGTGCGACTAAACCACTCGTTTTGGAAATAAATTTACGTAAAAGTACCGTTTTTTCCATAGTGTTCTTTTGCTTTCGAACCTTTTTCATAAGCGTTGATACTAAATTCATTTCCTTGAATATGTCTGTGAGATATTCTCGCTCATGTTCGACAGTACCCGAAAGCATGGGGAATCTTGGTGTAGAACTGATTGCAGGCTTCCGTCAAAGCTGCCTCGTCGTATCGAGCCGGAGGAGCTGCAGCTGTCCCATCCGCGCCATCGTTCAAACTGAGCAGAGCGGCAATGGTTTTAAGCGCCGTGTAGCCTGACTTCACTTGCTCCGTCGTTAGCTTCCCTATGAGAAGGACAGAAATCGTTAGGTCAGAGTACAACAGTTGAGCCATTAATCAAGAAGTTTTCACCGAGCGGGGCCTTCTTGGCGTCGTAGTTCATCTCCAGCACCTGTTGCTCCATCATCTTGATATTGAAGATCATTTCCATCAGACTCTGGACGGGTTTGGCCAAGGTCGAAGCTGGAATGGCCAGCGAGAGGGACTTGGCGCCATCCACCACGTCCGGTACCGGTGGAGCGTCTGTCTCGTTAGCCGTGTAGTCTCGGAGAACCATGTCATACAAACCAGGTTGTTTTTCAAAGTTGGCCCGATCACTCCACTGGTTCTTCGTCTTCTCAAAAAACCTGTCGCAAAAACTCCAAGTTAGTAACGTGAATTGCGACCGATGCAACAAACTCGACCGCATCATTTTTTCAAGTAGCGCACGCCTTCAGCCAACAACATTGAAACTGTGCGCAACTTGACGGAACAAACAAACTCGTTTTCCCAAGTGACGCACTCTTCCAGCCATTAATAGAGAACGTGCGCCACTTGGAAAAACATTCTTGCTGAGTTCGTCTGCCCAGCTTTTAATTCGCAGCGTACAGTGTTGACTCGTCATACTTCTTGCTGAATTGTTTCTTTGCAGATTCGAGACTGGAGCCACAGTTAACAGTGCTTTGCTGGCCCGGAAGACCAACGCGTCCCCAGCGTTGGTACACGTGGTACTCCTTTTGGCTGTCGTGCTCGAGAAGTTGGATGATGTAGTACTTGTTGTTGTTAGTGTTGATGGCGGTCTGGTTCAGCGCCACGTCCCAAACGTCGGGGCCCTCACAGTAGACGTGGCACGTGTTGGCTAAGGCGCACAATTCGTCGACGGGGGCTTGCGACTTCAGTACCACCTGCTTCTTTGACAAAACTGTTGGCTCCTCTTCCTCATCTGGAAAAATAATTATCTAAAGAAAAGCTAACGACCAACATATCGGGAAACGTCGTTGCAGAAGTTTCGAGCTACATCTGACGAGGTCCCGAGCAAGAGCTTCTTCAACTTACATTCTGGGGCAGGTTTGGCTTCCCTCTTCTTTCCTTTGGACGCCTTGCCGTTCTTCTTAGTTTGCTTAGACGTCGTGGGCTCATCGTCATCCTCTACAAGAAAAGGAATGTCCATCTGACTCGCCAGAACAACTCAACACCGCACCGATGGCTTACCTTCTGGAGTAGACTTGGCTGCTTTCTTGCTTCCGTCGGTGCGCTTTGCCTTCTTCTGCGGACTTTCAGATGGCTCGTCATCAGACGGAACATCCCGGTCCACGTTACTGCTGGAGGTAGTGGCAGCGCCTACCAGGAAAAGCGTGAGATGAAAACGACTTACAGTCACGACTCGCAAAACTTCATATGGGTGCAAGGTTGGTAACATTTTAAAAAACAGAAAACACGCTCGTCCTCGTACCGTTCGTTTTCACTACAGCTGCATCCTTCTTTCTGGGACGTTTTGTTCCTTTTGATGAAGAACTGGAAGTTTCCTCCGGATCAGGCAAATGTGGTTTAGCTTGCGTCGGTTTGGCAGCTCTGGCGCGAGTTTTGCGGGGTGAAGGAACAGCTGGCTTGACGCTGTCCATGATCGCCACGTCGTCTGGAAGAGGCAATCCAGGTACATGCTCACATCAGGATCGTGAGGGGAAGTTCAGAAAGCATTTAGTTGATGTCTTAGTCTTACCTTCATCCGCAGCGCCGGTCGTTGAATCAGCCGCAATCTGCTTCGTTACTCGTACCTTCTTCATCGGCGGCATGGTTGCCTGCAATGCCCGTTGGAGTGGCAGGTAATCTTCCCACAGGATTGATCTGGCGCAGAGACTATTGTAGACGAGTGAACCGGGAAAGGGTATGGCCGGGGAACCTAGAAAGCAAATCCGATCGCGAATGGAGGAATGAACGCACATCAAATTCCCACTGAACGGCGCAAATGCCGCAAACCACTTCATACGAAAACAAACACGGGATCAAGAGGTATGACTAAGAGAGGGCGGGACCAGATGATAAGTCACCAATGTCCGTACACCCTACCACGATTTTACAACAAAGCGTATTGGTGAGCTCTTCTGTGAGACAGAACGGGCATGCCAAGTCACTCCGTGTTTCCGGCAGGCCTGTCGATGGATTGGCTTTGCTGATTTGACCCCGACAAATTAAATTTGAAAAAAATTATTTTGAACTAGGTGATTTGCTTATATGGGCCCAAAGACGCATCTAACAACATCAATTTGCTGGTTTTAATGAGGGGCGTTCGATAACCAACGCGCACCTTTGCGCACCCACAAGTGACGATTGACCAGTGGTCACCCTTTGGCTGACCACCTGCCCCTGTACAAGGGAAGAGTTTCCCCTATGCGAGGGTGTGCACGCGCCTGGCCTAACTGATGCCATGGAAAACACAGCTGGCATCAGCTTAAGGTGTCCATTACCGCTTTCGGCCGGCTGCCAACTCTTTTGTCCATGCCGACAGTTAGGCCAGGCGCGTGTACAGTAGTGTATTTTTGGGATGAATTTTTGTTCCAGAGTGCCTGCTGCGGTCAGGTGTGTACTATTGACATCTGCGTGGAGTCTGAGGAGCAGGAGTGCGAACGCGGTAGTGACGGCGTAATTTCCGACCTAGTTGAAATACAGAACTACACTTGTAATTGCCATTGATTCCCTGTACAACTGGACATGATGATCGTTGGCACTGGAAATAAGACTGGGATGTTTAGGTGGTGGTGGAACATATCCCTTCACTCATCACGTTGGACCCTTACTGCTGATTTTCGGCCGTTGGACCTCCAACGTATCAACGAGGTATGAGTCGCCGCCTACTTCCAACAGGGTTCGGGTCAGAACTGACTGGTGTTGAACATAGTGATTAATCATTTCAAGAAGCAATGAAATCAACGGAAAGTAGATCCGCATTCCACTCTGTTCTTAGTAAAATACCATGTTTCGACAGGTATAGCGGCGGAGATATCATGGGATGTCGGGAGATGAACTGAACAAGATCCCTATCTCATGTGGTGTTCGTGTGCATTGCTACCGGCACAGAGAGTGAGCGCCTCTGGGAAAACCACCAGCTGAACTAATTTGCAAACGTCTGATCCGCGCTATACACACAGACCACCAGTGTTAAGATAGAAATTGCGCGGTATGATGAAGATGAGCAGCTCGAAGTCAAATATAGGTCCTTTTGACCCGCTTTGTTTTCGTTCTAAGAGTTTTATCGACACAATGTTTCCGAACAAACTCATCCGAACAGACTGTTGCTTTCCATATTCCACATGCTCTTTCAATTCGTCCAGCAGCTGACAAGCTTTTGTTGCGCTAAGACCGGCAGGCTCGAACGTCGCTTTGGGTGCTGATGGATAGGGTGGTTCTGTCGTGTTACTCGCGGCGCTGCGGAAAAGAAAACATATACTTTGCCGAGAATACGTAAATGAAAGTTGCGAATACTTTGCGGACGCAGTAGAAAAAGTTTTGGGAACATGTACGAACTTTACCTCGCGCACCTGCGCCAGCTGTTCATGTCTTTGAACCACGTTTCCATCAGGACCAACTTTTCGTCAACACCTTCCTGGTAGGAATGTTTCAACACGATACCCCGATCAGTTTCGGAAAACTCGAAGTGGTAGAACGACTGTACCACGGGCTCGTAACGCTTCATCAAGGTATGTCTTCCAGTTGAACCATTCGAAATCGGGTTCATCGGAGTATCTGTATGATGTCGTATTTGGAACGGCATTCTCGACAGCCGTCTTCAGATCTTCCGGCAGATCCGTGTTCCGACCACGAAATACCTTCTCCCATCGGCCGAACAAAGCATCGGAGGCGAATTTTGTGTGCCCGACAAGTAGGAAGTGCGTCTTCACGTCGTTATACCTGTCAGATTTCATCAGGTGGGCCCGGTACGCCATTAAAAACCGGTTCTTGTTTTGTCCGCCGCAGTTGTCGCAATACCCAACCAAATTTAGTAGTAATTGACCATGGAAATCACCGCGTTAGGTCCGTGAGACTTCTTTGCGTCCAGTCCGATGGTTTCCGTTTCATCGGCAAGATAGTGAATGAAGTTTTTACGCGCTGGGTCGAATAAGTGGTATTTCAGCTGGACCTATAAACAAAAACATCAACGTTGTCTCCATCGACTCCGCCGACTTCGAACCCCAGCTGAAACCCCGTTCCGGCTAGGGTTCGCTCTAGTCCTGGTCACTTCCCAGCTGCGTTCCTTGCTAGCTATGAAAACATTACGTTTGAGTTGTTCCGATAGTAGGCGAGCTTACCTTAAAATAAATAGGTCCCGCCTGGTCGGTATGATTTGGAAGACCCACGGACTGCGCGAAGTCGAAAGTAATAACGCACTTTGCATTGTTAACCGCTGGAAACTTACTGCTCTCCAAGAAACCATTCTGTTTGTAGCTTGCGATGCTACTTTCCACGTGGCTGACATCGTCCACGTCGCCCGCAATCGGCAATCCGGATAAGCTGGCTTGTCATCGTGGCTTGTCATAAGCTGGCAGGGATCGTGGCTTTGTCATCGCTTGACCACGATTGCCTGGTGGTTTTACAACACGAAACCCGTCATTCCTGAGAGAGGTTCGCAACCGGTGAACAGTGTTGTTCAACGCTGCATTTGCAAAGCAGAAAGCTTTAAAACATAACGGTCGATCAGCACTGAAAGAATACTTGGCATGAGAGAACTTCACAAAAAGTGCAGGAAGAGCCAGAGGTAGCATCGGTGCCTTACATAGTCGTCTTTCATGCCGGGACATTTCCTTTATTGTACATCGCCTTCCTTGGTATCAGTCTTTACCGATGGTGAAGTGACACCGCAGGCCACATGCTGCATGATTGCTGATAAAGTTGTTGTACAGGCCATCTTCTTTCTTAGCATTACACACATCATCCCCCACCGTCTATCGATGGCCAGAGTAGGATCCTAAAACGAACACATGGCTGTAATGGCTATCGTACTTGCGAATGCGGGCATTGTCAGAGGGGTCAAGAGGGGCATTGTCCACCCAGATACGTATTCGAATCGCAGTGATTAGTTCATACTATATGCAGAGGATCGAGATAACCACAGGCAAGGGATTCAGAAATCATTCGATGACCTGCGCACAACGTACGCCGCGAGCAACTCCGCGCAGCTGTATGCCGTTACTTGAAGCTACCGCTTTTGTGTTTTAGATTGTACGCCTCCCGTGCTTTAGGAGTGGCGAATGCTGCTGCATACCTGCTGGTTATCGTTCGTGTCCGTCGCCTCAAGCTCATCGCTCCTCAAAGTATTTTCCGATGTTATCTGTTTCATATTTTGCCATACGGCCTCGTCCGGCGAGTTCTCGCTGATTATCCCACTTCCATCCTCCACGTCCACTTGATCATCGTCCTTCCATTGCGCGTTGTCGTTCAGGGTAATTAGGAAGGTGTCCTGCTGAGAATCCATGTCTTCGAAATCAGGTACGCACAGCGGAACTTTTGCCGGCTGCGCAACCACTCTTGTGATAATTTCCCATTTTTCATCTGCACAAACGACAAGAAGAAGTTGGTTTTTCTGCAGCATGCTTTGGATAAAATAAATTACATAAAATAATCACATTACAAAGCATAAAATAATCTCACGCTCCACAATTTCGCCTTCATTTCTCTCTGTCACTAAAATTATTTCGTCTGTACCGTACCACGCGAACGTTCGAACTAATGTGCTGTGAGCCGTAAATTGACTATACAAGGGAATAAGCGCTTACAATCTCGTAATCAATTTAGAATTTCAATAGTGGACATGTTACTGCAGCTTTAGCCAACTCACAAGCACAAAATAACTCTACAGAATTTGATCATGAAAACTGAAGTCCTTCTTCATGGTATCATAAGGCTGCTTCGTTTGCTGACCTGAAAGATTAGTATCCGTATCCGACTTATTTCCATCATGGTCATCTCCATCAATTCCTGTTTCAAGTTGTGATGAAAAATCACCGCAGGTTGAAGTGTCAAGTCCGCTTCTCCTTCCGTAACTTTCGAACTGTTTATCGCGAGGCGGCGCTACGGACGATGCTTGTGCGATCTCAGGTTGTGCACGTTGGCCGGAGGCTGCTGTCCCAAGTGTCATCTGGCCAGCCGACGTGCTCGAGCATTTATTTCGAAAATGGCCAAGCAGATAGGGATCATGGGAATTGATAAGACGAGTTCCACAACCTTTGAATACTGTAGGATAATGTTTTCCTACTTTTGCCGGTTGCCTGTGGAAAAAGCTTCAAATGGGATGCAACAAATTGTCCGCCAGTACTAAGCTTGTAAGCAAGGTTACAACAGCACGAACCATAAATTTTGAGCAAGGAATGTTTCCCACTGCGCTTTGGAAAGAAGAAGGAAGCCGCAGTCACACAAAGAACCATTTGTCGAACGTTTCTTCATACTCTTTCGTATACGGCATCTCCGCTTTCTGAATCCCGGAATAAATCATGGACACCGCCGGCATCGTTCTGTTTGCCTTCGTCATGGTTATAGTTTTGGCGGATGGAGTACTCGGCAACTGGCTAGCCTTACTCCAAGGAGTGGCTCCACACATCTTCTCAGCTGTCACGCCCATGCTCAAAAGAATTTGGCCATGAAAGTATACTGAGTAAAACGATAACTTAACAGTCTAGTACGAAATTCTGTTTGTGATTATTTCATTCAGATATTCTTGGAAAAAATGTGCTTCTGAGGTCTCATGATTACTGTACGAGATTCTTTGTGATCATGGGAGGTGCTGTTGCAGATGATTAGTCAGCGATACGGGAACTTCATAACAGCGGACCAGGTCAGCGCGAAAATGGTGGAATATGCCCAGGAGTTCCACAACAGGACGGAACACCGCTGCGATGACCAGAAGCGATCATTGATGGACGACCATCTCATATACAAAATCGCTGCTGGAGTTCTCGCCGCAGCTTTGGTCTTTGATGGCGTGCGCCTTTGCCGTCACCGTCCGCGTTTTGCGTGGCAGTATCAACGCTCTCTAGGTCCACCAGCGCGATGTGATGCTGGCCATGCAGAACGTTCCCACCTTGCCACGCCCTGGACAGGTTGCACGCGGTTGATGGAGCAGAGTTCGCCGTCACAGGTATAAATGCCAGCATCCCTTCGAATTTTTCTTGTTGTTCATGTGGCGCACATTACCCGCCAACAGGAATGAAAACTGTGCCACACAAGATAACGATTCTTCCAAGATCGTTTGCAGGCTCTCCATCTTCTCGGCAATCTATTCTCTTCGTCTTGTACGCCCGTATGAATTAGTGTTGTCGACTTTGTGCTGTACGAGCTTTCACCACGACGTGATGATTCTCAACATAAAGGCAAAGAAAGGCCTCAGTTCGCGCATTGGTGATAGTTCAAAGTTCAATCATAACCACTGTAGGACCCTTATCTGCCGAAGTGATATCTCGCTTAATGTTCATCTGCCGCCCATGGGCTTTGCACCATGAGATACTCCGATGAGTGCTACACAAGGCTGCATCAGCCGTTTCAACTCGCCCCTAACTGCCCCAGATGAAAAAATCGATTCCTGAACATTTTTGGCCATTAACCAGATCACCTAGTCCGAAATGACTTTCTTAAATATCAAATTAGTAAAATGGCGCACGCGTGACGGCGTGAGTTTCTCCCGATTGCTCCACTTACTTACCTTGAGGTGATTATGTCTGTACTTATAACCTGCGGATAAAGGCTGCACCCAGCCTCCTCAGATCGGCCGTCGTCTTGCGAACGACGCAGCGTCTGGACTCTGGACAAGACTCAGGAGGATGCCCCGTCCAGCCATCACTATGGTATTCAATCGATCCTCTCGCTCGTCAAAGCTTCTGCAGAGCAGCACCACATCCGATACAGCTGTTCCAGAACTACCTTCTTCCAGTACGGCTTCAACAGCGCCTTCGGAGTCATCAGAAGCTTACACCACTCCTTCGATCTCTTCGTCGTCAGACCACTCTCCCGAGAAGCGCATTCGCAAGCCATCCCAACGAATGCTTGAAGCGTTGCAGAACGACGAAGAAAGCTCCAGCTCTCCGGTGACCCATGGTACTGGCAGAGAAGGGAGGCTGAAAAGACAGCATAGTGCCAGCATAACACCTCCAAAGAAGAGAGCACCTGGACGACAGTCCAGAGGGGAAAGCTCGCAGGTACGGCAATTATTTGATAAAAGTCCGCGCGTGACGTAATAATCTGGTACCGGATTATACAAGGGCTTTCAGTTGATATTCGCTGAGAATTCTTTACGTCATGCGCGGCTGGGAATTCTTGACGTCATGCGTGATGTGTGACTCGACAAGGATTTTTTTTCACGTGGCGAGCACTGACAGCCAATAACACTGAGCACGTGCGCTAATTGAAACAGTCTCGTATAGTTTGTTTGCCGAGGTCCGAGTTTTGCTTGTTCATGTTTTGTCTTAACGGTCCCGGTATTTTGTTTTAGGTGACTGAAGACTCCACTCCAGAAGTGTCGCTAAAGTTGGACCGGATGCGAAGTCGAAAGAAAGACGTTTCGTCTGTAGTCGATCAAACTTCGACTACAGCAAGTAATGCCAAAATCAAAGCTAGCTCTCCTAAGAAACAACGACGAGCATCGGAAATCTACTTGTCGGATCAACCTCCTGACAGCGAAGTCGTCCCTGAAGAGGAACAATCAGCTGAAGAACCAACGCCTAAGAAACTGGGAAAACTGAAAGTTCGTCTACCACGATCGAACACCAGCTCTTCTATGCCAGATGCCATTGACGTACAAGACTTGGAACAGTCGGTGGCAAACGAAAGTCTGCTGAAAACGCGTTCGGGTTTGTGCCATGATCTTTCTGGGGTCTCCTGAAAATCAGATGAGTATCAACCAGCCGTAATCCTGATTTCAGGTGGATCGAGACGGACTTTGCCAAAAGACTCCATTGAGGAGTTGTCGCCTCCCGGAAAGTCTTCTCGACGTTTGAAGAAGGCTGCGGTACAGTCTGAAGATGGTCCGATGGAGGAAGAAGCACTTCCGGGAGGTACATCCATCCTCACTGAATCTGGAACAGAAGAAGCTGAGACTGCTGATACATCCACGCCCGAACCCGGGGTCGACTCAACCGGAAGACGCCTTACGGCCAGACAGGTAGGTTCTCTATTCACCGGTCGACTATTCAATCATAGCGCCTGATAACTATAGTTTCTTGTTTGTATAGAGAGCTAAGCTGTACGGAGCTGAAGAGCACCTGATTAAGCTGGAAGACCCTCTCCCGAAGACTCCGGCCGCCGGTCATCTGGAGAGACGGGAAGAACGTAACAAGAAGAGGCGAGAACAGGCAGCTGAAAAGCGCGAGGTCTTGAAGGTGAGTTATTGTTAGAATGAGCAGAAAGGGAGGTCGGCAAACAAACTTGTCAAGATCGCTTTTCGAACGGCGCACGCTTCCGGCCAATGACGCCGAAAACGTGTGCCACTTGGAAAGAGACTGATGTCGAATTTGTTTGTGGAGCTCTCAAATGGTTATCTGCTTGCAGAAAGAAACGGTCCAGAAGCTTCTGCAGAAGTCCGCTTCGGCGCGGAAGTCCACAAAGGAGGATGGTGGGAGCAACGGCGCCAAGAAGGCTATGAAGTACGTGATCAACGAGCAGGGCATGACGATGCTTTGCCCAGCAGGCTTTCCATCCATTCCTCATATGGCTCCCATCGCACCGCCAACCGTGGTGCTGTGCGGAGTCTCCGGCTGCAAGAACGTCAAGAAGTACTGCTGTTCTGCCACCGGAGTGCCGCTTTGTGGTTTGCAGTGTTACAAGAAGAACCAAACGATCTCGGCAAAGAGTGTCATCTCGACCAAGTAATGCTGTAAAACCATTTGTGGTTGCAGCGGTACGATGGTTGCTAATGTTTGTACATACATGTCTACATTTCATTCCCGAAAAGATCACTGTGTCAGTTTCTTTAGTTGCCTTGAAGTTCTGTCACTTTTCGTAATGAGTTCACGTCTCTGATTTTTATTTTAACATTGTGGTTTAAGTAGTGTATCGTAGCATGGACATGTTCAGTTGTTTTACGAGTCTGTGCTCCGCGCTTGGTTTCTTGGTTGGAAAGTTATCGATGAAATTCCAAAAGATCCTGGTCCTTAAAAATTGCGGTTTTATAGTGCCAGCGCTGTGGCACTTCCGGTAGTTACAGTGGCGTTCTCTGAAGTGATGCAGCTAAGCAATCGCGCATTTGCTTGATTGGCTATCTTGATTTTGTTGATGGACAATTTCACTCCACTTACTCCACCTTAAACTTCTGGACGCAAGTCATGCAACTTGGTTTTGCCTTTCCCGACTTCCATTTGTCCCAAGTTCTAAAACTTTGTAACATCAATGGCTTGTCGCTGCGGAGTGTGAAACGGAATCTAGCCATCGACTACGAAAGAAACACCGTAATCACCTGTCGCGTCGGAATCGCACTACTCTGCGACGTTGCTACAGTCAATCGTCGTCGACGGATCAGATGCGTGCTGGTATTCAGTCCCTTTATTCATAATGCCAAAGAAGAAGACCGGCGCGCGGAAGAAGGCTGAGAAGCAGAAGGAAGTTCTCCGAGTTATCCGAACTGGAGGGGTCCGTGAACTGGGAAAGTGGCCTTGTAATGCTTTGATGGAATGCGACCAGTGCAAAAGGTACTGTTTGAATTACAACGTGACGTGTGACATCACACTTGTAGACGAAGCTGAATCCACCCGTACATTGACGTATGATATCGACGTGACACGTTATGCGCGACTGTTACTGTACAGCTGGTGTGGATTTGGTTCCAGGTCGCAGAAGAACCGAGCTTTCTGTTATTTTTGCCAGAGCGTCCAACGTCTTCCCGTCTGTGGTCATTGCGGTAAGGTCATCGAATTTTACTCAAGCAAAGGAGGAACGAGAACGATCTTTTCATTGATGTCGCCGTCGAAAACATGATTTTCTTTCAGCGAAGACAAAATGCATGTCAAAGTCCGGAGACTGTGTGGTAAGACACGGAAGCCAGTTCGCAACAGGTAAAAACGGACATGTAGGAGACTGTAGGTAAATTCTTTTTGCGGGTAGCGTCTGCAGGGCTTGTCGATTCGATTTTGTTCGTTGTAGGTTTGCACATGGTGGGTGCCGTTTGTGATCATTGCGAAGCTTGGGTGTGCCATGGCCGGAAGTGCCTAACAGTGCACGGCTGCTCTTGTCCGCTCCAAGTTTCACAATGCATTGAGTGCGAGAGAAGCGTCTGGGATCATGGCGGGCGGATATTCCAATGTGCCCACTGTGATAACTTTCTTTGTAAGAATCTAATGCCAATTTGATTCCCTGACGTCAGTCGGAAAAGTTTCGGATGATCGCTCGTTATGTTTAAGAATATTCTTGTTCTTCCTCGCAGGCGAAGACGACCAGTTCGAACATCAGGCTAAATGCCAGACATTAGACAAGGAATCCTACAAGTGTAATAATTAAAAATCCGACCTCTTTTCGAATTTTCACCACATCTGTTGCGCATGAACGTCCTACATTATCAGGATGATTTCAGGTGGGTCGTGCAACAAGCTCGGACAACATACGTGCCTCCGGTGTAAGGTAAGGATCTTCAACTGAATAATTTGTACGGAAGCTCGGCAAACCAGCTCGGCAAACCAGCTCGGCCAGATCATTCTCCCAAGTGGTGCATTTTCTCAGTGATATTTACTGAAAGTGCGTGCCGCTTGAGAGAAGGATCTGGCTGAGCTTCCCACGTGGCGCACGTTCGCAATGACATTGACCAGAAGCATGCGCCACGTGAAAAGAGGATCTGTTCGGGTTGGATCGCCGAACTCCCATATTACTGTATGTTCGTCAAATATAGACAAAAATGATGACTTGATATGCAGATTTGCTTCTGTGATGACCACGCCAAAAGGAAAGGTTTCAAGTACCCCAAAGGACAGCCACTTCCTTGTCCCAAATGCTCGACTTCCATGAAAGAAATGTCCGGTGTTTCTGGTGCGTCTGGCTTTTCATTTTGAACATTTTTCTGCGTTTGATTTCACTCAAATGTTCGGTTTCAGCTCGGAAGTACGATTTCGGCAGGAAGGTCCACGTGGATGAGGAGGGGGAAGATGGTGAGGACGGAGGAGAAGGTGGCGGGTACTACGGCGAGAGTTCAAGTGGATATGGGGAGTACCGCTCTAGTGCGGCAGATGACGACGATGAGGACTACGAGGGTGAAACTGACGATGAAGATAGCGAGGAAGAGTCTGATGAGGAAGATGACCAGGTTGATGAAAAGAAGGAGGATGACAAGTAGAATTTTAGTTTTGCTCTACTGTACAACAAAATACACCTGCCATAGGGCTTCCCGTGTTATTTTTAGTACTCAGGTTTGCTGAAGTATTTTGTTTATCGATATTTTTAAAATGTCGAACTGACAAGGAAGTGTTTGAACGAATATGTCATCCGGTGATTGCGAGTAAACATGAAAGGGACTCTTTCTGTCCCTTTCAGCGCGCGGGTAGTGCGTACGACGTGCCATGTCCATCCATACGGAAGGAGTCAGGTTGATGACTGACTGGGTAAGCGGGAACACGGTACGATCCCGTTTGATTATTCACCTGCTTGGGACAGGAGTGCACTTTATTGATCCAAGTGAATCGTCCCGATCATCGACAAATCCATTTGCATAGATGCGGCTAGCCTAACCGAAGCCTCAGTAATCCTCGTGGGCAGTACGATTGCTCATCTCGACGTACAGTACATACTCAATTAGAGCTATAGAACGACATCAAATTCTCGTTTACCAGATTCGTTGTTTTCTGGGATCGACGTCTGTTGGCTCCAGCAAGAACTACTGTCACTTGAATGAATTCTTCAGTCTTCCTTGTTGCTATTACCTTCCACCATGAATCCATCGCCTGTTGAATATCAGTGTAAGCTCGTTAACGGCAGAGTAGAGAATGTTGGAAAACATGCCAACTATTTCAGCCAAGGGGTGAGTCTATTCGGACGTCGGAAAACGGTTTCGCCCAGATCGCCATCTAAAGTGACGCATGCTTCCATTGTTACTGGCTGAGAGCGTGCGCCACTAACCCACGCCACCGTTTCCAAACTCGAGATCTTCGCTGACCCGTGTGGCGCACACTTTCGGTATTGTACAATGAAGAAATTTCATGCCTTCTCATGGTCACGTGGTGCAGCGTGCCATTAATTGGTTATATTACACCACGTGACCACAAGAAAAGAACTACCCTCATTGTAGGCTGAGAGCACACTCCATTCGAGGCAGCGATCTGGGCGAGCTCATTTGCGGACATCCCAGTTCTGTCAAGCTTCTTCTAAATGGTATTTATAATTTCTATGGTGGGACCTTTACGTGATTTACAGTTCACCGCTTATACTCGGAAAGTCGCAGGTGTCCGCGACAAGGGCGACGATCTGGTGGACTTGCTAACTTCCTTTGCCAACCACGAAGCTCACAACTCTTCCTCCTCTCGACAACTCCACGAATTTGCTCACTGGCTCGCCATGGTCCAAGACTTCCGACATCACTCCACCACTCGTCTGTCCATGAGAATCCTGCCCTCTTTCCAAACCCTCTCTGCCAACGCGACATCCCTCAAGTCCACCGTGAAGAAATGCACCGCAGCGGTTGACAAGACCAAGAAAGCATTGGAGACCGCCAACAATGTCAAGAACAAGAATGGCGAGCACTCCGCCATGTACCACCTCGCACTCGACGGACACAAAGCAAGTACGAGGGAAACCTCGAGACAAGCCGAAGTCCTTCGCGTACAAGCTAAAGAGTTTGAAGCGACGAAACTCGAGCAGATGAAGAAAGTACTTTGTGACTTTGCTCAAAGTGAACTCATGTTTCACACAAGAGCTGTTGAGATGTGTACAGCGGCCTTCCGAGCAGCACAAGCCATTTCCGTTGAGGAGGACCTACACCAGTTCGTGGATGTTTATGAAGCCATGGACGACCATCAGAACAGCCGGAACCCAGAGGTGGCACCTACGTATACTCGTACGGACCACAGAAGAACAAGCGTGGTACAGAATGAAAGAAGAACGGTCGCGTCACTTCGGGCAAGCATCTCCCAACCAGCGTTAACTTCGCACTTGACCAATGGACACCAGGAAGATGAAAGATATGACGTGGTAAGTCAACCGCTCAGGTTCCGTGGGACGAGTAGTAACGCACACTCGAGTGTGGCACTGAGCAGCAACCCCACCGGAGAAAGAAACGAACACGCCCAGCTGGAAGAGCGACCTCGACCACAGCCTGCAAGAGCTGTTGCGAGAGCGCAAAGTGACCGGCAAGATTCCGATGAATCGGAGACGGATTCAGAATAAAGTACTCTAGCAGTGATACAGAATATTCGTCGGGAACTTGGCGGAAAGTATGCGCCATTTGAAATGAAGATCTTCTACATTTAATTTAGTTTTCCGGCCGTCCAGATATCCTAATTTGTAAGGTGGTAGATATGAATCCAAGTAATCAATTTTCCATATCAGGGCCTCGCTTCGCTCGACCCTTCTGAGTCTGTCACGATTCCAATGTACGATCCGAATGTTCAATCATTGGGTTATCACAACACCATACTGTAAATCGATACGCGAGTTGATCCCGGGTGCCTAAATGTTTTTGCAACCCCTACCCAGTCCGACACGGCGGACACGACGGTACCGTTCTCGGGCTCGTTCCCGTGTCCGGCACGGGTCCTGAAAGGGGAATGGGAGAAGGGGAAGGAGAGAAGGGGGAAAAGATCCATTGGTTGAATGGAAAAGGTGGGGTGTGGTGGACAGATTTGCTCGGCCATTTAGTTATCAGATGCTGGACTTCAGTTCCGAAGCGCATCGGATTCGAGCAAGGTGAAGTACGTTTTCCGTGCATCGGACCATGACAAGAGTTTCACCGCGGGTGTACGCGCGCGTAAACCCCTTTCTCCGCGCACGGAGCGCGGTTCAATCGACTTTATCCGCGGTTAAACTGACTCTATCGGTCTATCCTATAGGCGTCGCACATGTCTCAAATCCGGAGTCCAGACCACTGAGATTTCGAGAGCACGTATCGTGGCCGTATTGTACAAGTGACTGCTAGTTTTAGTCAGGAAAGAAGTTAATTCTTCAGAAAAGGGAGAAAACGGGAGCCAAAAGTTAAACTGGTCTGTCGCCACGTACATATGAGTGTGCGCCGGGAAAGTGAGTTTCCCACTGGGTGCTCAAGATTTTGGGGTAGCACCGCGTGGAACTGATATCAAAAAGTTATATTCACACCAGTTTAACGGACATTTTCTTCTTCATAAGCGTAAGAAAACTATAAGTGGTTGCAAAACGCATGGCAGTTTGAGATAAACGATGGAAAAAATGACTGATGCTGTCCGTGGTAGCTTGCTTTGCGGTCATTACATGACCAAGTTAAAATCAGCTGGCCAGAGAGCATTTTAATTGTCTGATCGTCCGCAGTGGAAGCGCTGAGTTAATAGACATTCAGAACTGGCAGAGTTGGACTCGTTTTGTGACTTTAATGTGAGTTCAAGCCAGGTTCATTTCGGTTCAGCTAAAGGTCAGGCAATCCAACTTAACAGATTGCCTTCAGACAGCACACGCGTATCGTGATGAAATGCGTGAGATTCATGAAGCATTACAGTAATCAGCCCTTTGAAGCAATTCTTCGTGGATATTTCCATGGCGGAAATACTCACTGGATAATTCCACTCCGGCCACCTCGCAATCCTTCTGCTACTTCAGGACAGGGGCGCGCGGAGCTTCGGAGGATAAGTAAGGCTAGGAAAAACAGCGTTTTCTGAGCCTCGAGGCCGGCACAAATCGCGAGCAAGTCCCACGAGGCTCGGAAAATGTGAGAGTAATGTATAGAACATTCGAACTGATATCAAGATGATTCTATGTGGAGCGTCGTTTAAAACTGCTTCGCGTCCCATTTTTGTATTTTTGTAACGGTATAGCTTGCACTATATAATTCGAAATGGGTCTAGGAATATCTAAGTTCTCGAAAGCGTGCCCAAAAAAACGCATTAAAATACTCAGAACTTTCAACCGACCTCATGAAGTTCTTGTTCTTCTTTTTACTTCCATAGCGAGATTCCCAGCCTCTTGCGACTGAAAATCTGGACAAGGGGATAGGCTTGGCCTCGTCAGCCTTATGGGTCAACGCGCCCCTGCCTCGCTGTGGGGTTTGCAGATCAGGCATATACGTCACATTTAAGATCTATGAGTGTGATGTCAGTGCTCCGCTCGTGAGTTTACGAATGAGCGAATAAAGGCTAACGGAAGGAGAGAAATTCTAGCAAAAGTCCAACTGCTGCAAATAGTCATATCTTCAACAGCTTGCCACCTTTTCCTTTTCCTTGGTATAAAGTAATCTAAAATTTTTTTTGTCATCTGGAAGTAAGAAAAAGGTCATTAATACAGCAGAGACTTTCGCGGACTGCCCATCTTTAATGCAAGTACAGCGGCAGTGCAGTGGTGTCTCACATAATTCTTCCAACAGTAACTCACGGGCTCACTCAAAAGGCCCAGCTATAGCCGTTAAGTATCAGCAAACGTTGTTGCTGGAAATGCGTCTTCACCAGAGCATAAGAACTGTTCGCGGACTGTTTCCAAACGGACTGTTTCCAACATTTTCGGAACCAAGCGGAACCGAGCGGAAAAAACTAACGGTAAAAACTGAACGGAAAAAACCCTGCGAAAAGTCTTTTGCACTAGCAGAGCTCGCATCAATAGTGGCCATTTTTATCTTCAGATCGCAGTGTCTTGATGCTCTGGCTCGATTTTTGAGGCTAAGCTTGTCATTTTGCTTTCAAGGTTAATGAAGTTGTATTTTATCCAAAGTACAACGTCAGCCATTTTTGAGCGGAGCAAACGGAGCACTTGTAAGCCGAAAGCCAAACGGAAAGAAGCGGAAGAAAATCAGCCTTTTTGAAAACGGAAGCGCACCAAAACTTCCGCCCGTTCCGGTTCGGTTCCACTTAGCGTACCATTTTTATGCTCGGGTCCTCACCCATACAATTTTACGCCTTTCAGCATTAGACGATTTAACATTCGTCGTCCCAGAACCGATCTTGACGAATCCGAGTTTCCTTTCAACCTCACACATGTTAAAGGCAGAAGAAGGCAATTGTTTCTAACATTTGGAAACGAAAGTTAAGAGAGTAGACGCAGCGAATGTTGAAATAAAAGCTGTCAGAATTACGTCCTGTACCTCGTACACTTAATTGTTATATAGTACTCAACTTTTGAGTTGTCGTTTCGGGCAAGTTACTGCCCGAGTGATGCCAGCTGTATAGTGCGTACTTACTGGTCAAGCATACAGGATCCTGTCTGTCGTATCCACAAACGGGGCGGTTTGGTACCGGCCAGACTGGTCTAGGCCATTCGATGGTGTCTACCTCGGTCATTCTAAACGGATCGGCTAGGATGTTCTGGAGCAACTGTCGTACACAGAAGAGCTCGGTCATATTTCGTGATACAGTATGGGTGCTGGCCACCTAAGGTGAAAATACGAGCCTACCGAAAGTTTGCCATTCTGAGCGAACTGCTGCAAGACGTAATCCTCTCCGTATACTGCGCCAGTCTTGTCAAATTGCAATCTTCCCGTCCGCAAGTGAAAGGTTCGGTTGTAGAACCTCTGAGCAACGTGTGCACCATCAAACAGCCAACTCAATGGAGGGGACTGCAGTAGTTCCGTTGTCACCTATTTCAGAGCACAGGGACAATCGTGCAAGTGATGGAACAAAAGTGGTGCTCGGAATTTAACGTGATCTTAACCGCGTGATATTGCCTAATATGAACCGGTATCTCTATGACTCTCGCTCAATCACCCAAGTACTAATTACTGATCACGTGGTCGAGTGCGCGTTAAACTCTCACTACAGCAATCATTTGCTCGTATATGTAGAAGTCGGACATAAAGATCGCACGCAGGTAAATCACGCTCCGCTCCACCGCAGCTGTTCTCCAAACAACTGTTCTCCAGTGGAGAACACTTGTTTGGGAAATGAGTATCTGCATACGAGAATGCGTCCAAAGTATCTTCTTTCCGAATCAGTGTTTTGCGACTTCAGATCCTTAGATATATTTGGGTTTCGGCGGCCCAGTTCTACTACGAACTTTTTTTTCCAAAGTACACTTTTTGCATCGGATTGTTCAGAGCACTCAAGGGCATCGCGTGGTGGAGCCGCTGCGCTTCGCCAAGGATAGAAGTTTCATACAGCTGTTGGCCCTTTTGAGAAGGTTTCTCCAAAAAATCCAACGGTGATTAGTAGCTGAAGCACCTGCACACGGGGGTTTATTGTCGGAACAGATGCAGGCACCCATTCGGACTTCGGGCTTCTGCGAAGTCATCTGACCAGTGGTCAGATGGTCAAATAAGCTTCGGCATTGTGTTCTCCGATGTCTATTACACTAGAATGCATCAGCAGTTTAACTTTGCCCCTGGGCTCCGAAAAATTCAAACTCGTTTCTTCAACAATTAGTCTGGCGAACGTACGTATTAAAATTGGGCCGCCGAAACCCATCTATCTTCAGCACAAAGATCATTTACCAGAAACTGCTACCACAATCAGCCTGGAACGGGTGTTCGATAATTTTGCAAGTTCCGCTCGAACAACAGCATGGCGGCAAGTCTGGTCGCAGCTGGAGACATGCAGTGCCGGCCGCGCTGTTAGACGGACCTTAGTCAGCTGTTCTTCAGCGTAAAATTGACGCCGAAGAAAATAGGAATGATCGGGCAGGCCGTGAGGCGTCAGGGTTATACGTTACTCTTAAAGTTGGAGGGGCACCGCAGATTATCTTGGGATTTCCCTCAGAAACCTGATCTATGTTACGTCAGAGACGTCGCTTGTTTAAGGTCGAATGCAGATGTTTGATAAAGCAGTCGGCAGATTTTTCCGGTCTGAGTTTTCTGACCAACAGTGCGCTTGACCAATTGATTACCTATATGTGCACAGTACCCATTGGATGGTATACTTGTGGATGAGTTACACAGACTGTCCCTTCTATTTTTCTCAAGAAAACATGTGTAACTTTCCAACCGCTGGCTGGATCTTTTCCCAAAGATCGAATTTTTGCTACCTGATGCCCAATTGGTATAAGAGTTACCTTACAGATTTCCCTCCGGGTGCAAGATGAGAAAACTCGTTTCCTGAACGGAGAAAACTCGTTTCCTCAACCGATTCGACTGCCTACTGGTCGATTTGATATTGATTGATCCCGCTACACTTGCACTCCCCGCTCAACTGAGCGCAGCCATGGCGCTGGAAAATTCAAATGTGACAAACAGCTGGGGAACGGCAATGCTAGGTCTGACGTCACGACTCAAACCGGTATGCTAGCCGTGTACGTACGCTGTACCCATGGAGCTGTTACGTGGGCGATGCTGGATTCGCTCAGATAAACCGATCCGACTGCAAGCCGATGGCAGGTGCTCATCGCGAAAGAAACCATGCTGCCGAAGGACACGCACCATCTTCCATAACTGAGGAAGATGGTGCGTGTCCTGAAGATCAATCAATATCAAATTAACCAGTAGGCAATCAAATCGATCAAATCTATCACATTGATGATCCGTCCTAGAGTTCCCTATTAAGAGAATCCAGCCCCAGTGCTATGTCTACGGCTACAGCGGCCAGCATTGAAACTATTCCCCGGCCTAGCTTTAGCTGGCGTTTAATTTTGCTGGCCGCCATAGCCGTAGACTTAGCGTTGGGGCTGGTTTCTCTGTTAATTCTACTGTCGTAGTAAAACAACACTGTTTTAGAATCGCAGCGGACCGACTGGCGTGAATCCCTCTTCAGAAGTCTTCCTATCCAAACTCCCAAACTCCACGAGTTTGGGAATCGTAAAATCAAAATGGCGCATCCTGATTTGTGAACTGGAATTCAACGTCGATTCCGAATCAATACACGTACGCCGAGAAATTATAGGACAGTAAGAATTATTTGACATGCGGAACAGACGGCAAAGTGGGAATTCAACCGCAGAAAAGAGTCGGAAAGTGTACTAGTGTGAATCAGACGCGCACATACGAGCTTCCATGCCGCCGTAGCGAAAAGGGCCGTCCCATACAGTAATAATTCTCAATTCTACAATTCGTCACACGGACGAGCTTTTTAATTGTGAGAGTGAGGTGAGATCCGAATTTACTTCAGGAGACTGAAGTAATCGTCGTGAAAAACCAAGGATACAGCTATACAGCACGGCAAGGTGTCACGTGACAGTGTGGTTACATATATCTGTGCCGAACGCAATCCACCTATTGGCTGGCTTGAGGCTTGTAAAAATGGTCCGTGTGACGTATTATAGAAGTGAGAACTATTGCGGTAGTTTTTACTGCCCCTTAAGATTTCGTCGTACGTCTACCTTTCTTCAGCCAAAGCAATGTAATTATGGTTTTTCCTGATATAATACTGTAAATATTCGCTGCATCCGCGCAGCACGTCATCGTACAAGTGAAGTGCAGCCCCGGTTCGGTTTCACCGAATGCGCAACCTCCTACAGGGGTGCATCATCACGTACGAGTACGTACTGCGCGGATGCAGCGAATATTTACAGTATTCTGAAAACAGTGCAGGAAGTTATACTGTGACTGCAATGTACATCGGGGAGAAAAACAAACGTGGGGCCTTCGTCTTTCTTTATTAACGCGATTGGATGTCACCATACGTTTTTCTTGTCTACGTGCCACATACCTATAAGGTTTTTCAGTATGAAGTTGCCGTTTTCAGGGTCGCAATCTGAATTTTGTTATGAAGTCGCAACACGAGTTTTTAAAGTTCGGCTGGTGTCTAGCTCCAGTAAAAAGGGCTTTTCGATTTTTCTAACTGCTCGAAGGGTTCAGAAAGGGACGTAGGAAAAGTTTTAGAATAATACTATGCATCAATAGTAATGCTGGTTTAACCCGGATCATTTTTCGAATGCTTTGTCGTACGGTCAGCTGCACCATCACACCGGCAACAGGGTATTCTTGTAGCGGGAGCTTTGGGCTATCAGTTCCGAAGCAAGAAAACAATTCTTCAGGATCTTACAGGAGAAAACTTTGTTGGAAACGAGGTGGTGAATTGCCGGGAACCACGTACGTCAATTTAGTGCGGTAATGATGTTTTCTCAATTGTTGATAAAGACAAACAACCACATCTTGGTGAGTGTGTCGAGGTTTTTTTCAGTCATGTGTAAAGTCTTAGAAAATGTGCTCTGCCCGGGCCAGGGAGAAAGAAACTTTCTGTTGAAAAAGATGTGGTTTTTACGCTATTTTTCCCGCCTGGCAGTTTTACGAACTCGACATGGTATCTCAAAACTGGAACGGACAATCGATTGCCTCCTCATTTCGTCACATTTTGACACGAAGCTTGGATTGTGAAACTGCGGGTAACAACAGAAGCATTCTTCTAACAAAAACGTCAAGATTTTCAAAATTACGCCACAGTCAGAAACAGCCGGCGATTACCCGGAAGGCTAACGTCGAGTTTCCTTGCTGAGACAAGCGACGACATCATAAGCTATGCTCTGTGACGCGGTGGGAATCAAAATATCGCTTCCAATCAGATGAATTTTTTGGACTAAGCGTTGTAAAACGGCATTTTCATACTGTAAAACCTGACAACTTGCCCCTTATCTGCGACCGACTGCACACTATTTGTGAGTTTTACGGCTTGAAGATACAAAATAGGTTTGCATTGTCGTTCCCTGGTTGGCTGTCCACAACCAGAAAGTTTACCAAACGGTTCAACCATCGCGACGTTCGGACAGACCAACACTCTGGTTAGTGGGATTGGCGTCCCAGAAATGCGTGGTCCGTACTTTTTATCAGTCTAAACTTTCTCGTTGTTCACAGCCAATCAGGGAACGACAATGCACAACTATGGTACAGACTGTAGACAACTCATACGTCTAGGAAAGTTACCAACCTGGTCCTGATAATCGCCGTACTTCCAGCCAAAGTTACCGAAGATTGGATGACGAGACATGACGCGTAGCAGATGCACCTGAACGAAACGTGATATCTTCTAGGTATTCGGATAAATGCCGACTACTTCGAAGCCTTTTACTGTAGTAGCCGGATCCTTTGAACATTTTTGTTAACTTACGTGCTGTCCTTGCGTCATTTTCAAACCATCTGCCGCAAGCTACAACAAATTTGCGTAGATTAAAGCATGCTCTGCGCGAAACAGCCTAGCTGGACCAAAGTTCTGTCGTATCGTGAACTCTTGATTGTACGAGAGGTCGACGGAGCGATTGCAGAGACTCGACCGGTACGATGACGTCAAATGCGGCAGTAGTTACTGTATTATCTCTTGAAATCCACGTACGTCGCTTCATAGTGCTTTTATGCAACCGATGGGGTTTCGAAGGTTTGATGGTTTAAAGCGGGTCCGTTCCATAAGCAATTTTTTGTCGTAAAAATTTGTCTTATAGAAAAGGATACGAACTTTGGACCTGAGGTCATGACCCCAGTCTTCGGCTCCGGTCGGTACAAACTGCTCGACCTGGTACCTGCATAAACCGCGCCGAAAAAGTTCCCTTCAAAAATAGCAGGGAGGGAGTCGGGCGCAGACAGACTGACATCAGACACCAACCAGGAGCATCTGGGCACTTTTTGCCGTATTTGGTCGGCGAAAACAAAAACCATTGAGTTTGAGATATTTGTCGCCCAAGTATGGTAAAAAGTTCTCAGATGCTCTTAGCTAACTGTCTGGTGTCGGTCTGTCTGCGCTCGACTCCCTCCCTGCTATTTTTGAATGAAACTTTTTCGCCGCGTTTTATGTACGTAACGGCTCAGTGGGTGCAGCGTATGTCCACGGCTAACTCATTGGCTTGAGTCGTGACGTCAGGTTGACATTGCCATTCCCCAGCTGTTTGCCACATTAAAACTTTCCAGCGGCAGGGCTGCTTGCGGTGCAAATTTGGCTCTACAGCTGTATCTACAGCACTACAGCAGCTGCATTTCGCTTATGAACCAATAAACTAATCAAAACTTGGCACCGGAAGGGATGCAGTTTCAACACTGTAGGTGCAGCGCAATGCTGCTGCAAACGGGACATTACTGGTAGTCAGATTGAGTTCGATCCCAATGAACTTGATCGCAATGGATGGTTTAGTCTAGCCGAGCCTTTCCGTATCGCGCACCTTGAAATCACCTCTAATAGGATGTCGGATAATTATCAATTACCGCGTCGTAAAAAGAGGAAGTATGCCGTTCTATGATAACCATTAGCATGATTAAAAGGCCGAAATCCGACGCCGGCGTTAAATACCACTTCAGGACACATCTCACTACTTAAGACCACAGTGAAACAATATAACCTCCAGTGTATTCATTGCATTGAAGGCTGAAACCGAAAACCGTTGACACAAATTTGAAAAATTACACTTGTTCTTGGCCGAGCCAAAGACAGCGCCAATCCCCATGTGCTGGTTCAGGAGTGAAGTGAAGCAAGTCGCTAAATCCACCTCGGGAATGCTCCAGGGAAGGGGGTGGGCCTTTCAGCTTGTTTCCAGATGTGCCGTCTTGTAGTCTTCCAAGCAGTCCTGCAAAAACAAGCAGGGGTTTGGAATACATCTACCCCATCTGCTGGATGGGGCAGATGTATTCCAAACACTTGGACAGACGTGGCTGAGAAGCAGGAGGTGGCTTTCTGAGAGTGCATGATCCTACGTGTAGTAGTACTTGTTTAAGCCTAGTGAGCGTGTTCTCTTTATAGCATTTAACAGTATGTTCTACGGTACTCTTCACCGTCGTTACCACTCATTTACGGTCAGTCGCGTTTTGTGAGTTTGTGGATGGTTTATTGTTCCCTATAAAATTACCCCACACTAATCTGCTATCTAGCTTCCGCAGCATAAAATCTAGTTCGTACTTCAGCATGAACAGCTTGAGCCGCGAAGGACAAGGGTCAAACGATGAAAGGTTTGAGAGCGGGAGCTTCACGCTGAGCGCATCTCCCTGTTCGGACGAGCCTCCGACACCATATAACATTTGGGATCAGTCCTTGGTTACTGCACAACAGAGCATTTTTGGTTCCGAAAAGGTTCATGTATGTGACATATACCGTGTTGAAAATGCATTCCTTCCGGCGGCCTTTCAACATTAATCTTATGAATTAGAATCCGTTATGTGATATTCATGTCGCATAGACACACATGTCACATATATGAGGCTTTGCTGAACCCAAAATGGACTTGAAATGATCTGTAGCAAACCAGGACTGATCCCAAATGTTATATGGCCAGTATAATGGATTGGAGGCTCTTCCGAACAGGGTCTGAAAGAAAATCCGCTGGCAGACTTCGAAAATCAAACCAACTGCAGGAACCGTTTGTAACGACCGGAACCGACGGTTTGAGTGGTGACGTCAAGTTAAAAGCTCCAATATTTTTAACGAGGCAGTTTTGGTGATACAAAATTTGCCTACGGAAGGCGGCTGAGTGACTTGAATGTTTGGGGTGAACCGCTGATGGAGGGGTCCGGAGGAAGCTGCCCGAACAGATGGAAGGTCGATGCACCGAGGCGTCACTTCCGCCTCGGTTTCGCACAAGAACAGTGAGTCGTCTCGATGGAGATGAATCGATGCTATTAGTCCTCAATCGATTCTCGCGAGGTATGTAACCCCGAACTACCTGGGATTGAAGGAAATAATTAATTCCTGACCGGACAAAAGAACTGACGGTATCACTAGTTTACAAATGCTACGATCAGTATTACCGAATCACAAGTTCACGGGACGATGACCCAGAGCAACCAAAGATTCAAAAGTGCAGCTAAGAAGACAATGATGCTGAAGAAAGACTCACACACGCAAACAGATCTGGACTTCGTCCGGTCTTGACATACACATTTGACATGCAAGCACATCGAAGTCAAGACTAATTAAAACAACATAAACCATATAACCACACATTCAAACCTAACAGTGCCACCCATTTGATACATTCAGATAATCTCATCGGCCCAACCATCTCCATGTTTGTTTACTAAGATGCTGTAGTGCTGTACATTACCACCACTAAAGCTCGACGCGTCGCCAAAGCTGTCGGATAAAGTCAGGCCGAGCGAAGCGAGGCCCTTTTAAGTCTGTCACGGAATTCAATGAATGGAACAAACGATGGAGCTTTCTGAAATCGCAAACTGAATACTGTAAAAAGATGCGCCACTTAATGTGAGTGACGAAGCTATTTATTTGCAAACCTTTCTCAACACGGCACCGCATTCATGCTGGACACACCATCTTCGACATCCGGCCCACATAAAAAATGTTACCAGCTCAGAAGATAACACAAGTCACACAACCGTCACAAGTACGGTATACATCAGAAGTTCCGGTATCGGTGGCCAAAGCGCACGCATTAGCGTTATCAGCACAAGGTCCTTTGGGTGGCCCGAATCGAGGCAGTTCACAGCAATCCCGCAGCCTCAAGCGCCTCTTACGACCAAGCTGAAGGCTTGGATACAGTCGTCTATCTCGCTGCGGGATGGCGCGCTATGCTCAACGTTAACCTATGAACCAACAGAGGTTTGTTTAATGGATGATTGGGTACCGTGGTTGCTATAGTATACCCCGAGAACGGTATACCGCCAGTCCTACTGTACCAATGGCAGTCGTCGTGCAATTCGATGACTACACTGGGCCATCGTTCGGTCCGACGGTCCTCAGAATTGTCCCGATTGAGCCTTCTAAACGAACGTGGCATGACGCTGCCCGAAAAGCTCTGTCCAGAAATCAGATACCGCTGTCCTTGACTCGTGCAGTAACAGTCCACAAGGCCCAAGGGACAATACTGAGAGACGCGGTTCTGGACCTTGGCGAGAATGAGTTTGCCATGGGACTTTCATTTTTAGCTTGTTCTCGCGTGCGCTTTTTGTAAGATCTGGCGTTCTTAGAGTACTTCGACTTTAACCGTCTCGCTAAACTAGCCAATTCTCCGGTTACCCAAGAGAAAATTGTGGAAGAAGGACGGTCAGCTGTACTGGGTTATCAAGCTTAATAAAGATGTGTTACGGCTACCGGTTTCTCGCTCGCGCTCGGCCTTTCCAGTGGTCAGGATTATGTGTAATCGTCCATTATTTGCTCCGTTATGGCCCTCCTCTTTTGGCCCCTCATTTCCAATGAGCAACTTTTTTCCAAGTTTGTGGTCACTCAGAGACCTTTTACTGCTGTGATCGAGAGTATTTACCGATCTTCGCTAGGTATCGAATGCGGAAATATGGCTTGTCTCCCTAAAGTACGAGAAGCGAGACCCAACTTTGTCCACTGACGATTTCTCACTAACCTTCCGCTATCAAAATCGCAAAATTATTCGCAAGAATCTTCAAACACTTAGCTTCATTTCTGTCCACTCAAAAGTGAGAATAACTGGAAGATCAGGACGGGAGAAATTCCGGAATGGAAGTCGTTCGAGAATTCGTTCGCTGTGAGGGAGCACGCTCTCTGCAGAGGGCACAACAAGCTGGACCATGTAAACACATATGCGCCCGACCGAGTAGGAACACGCATTTCCAGACGTGTGCGGAACTACTTCTTGATTCTGAGCCACCAGAAGGAAAGGTATGGCGCAGAGGAAAGTTAGTCTGGTTTAACCACCCGGTATCTCGTCTTCCGGTGGCGCATGACGTCATCGGAAGTGTAACTGCCAAACCGAAAGCGGTTGTGTGGGTGAATGCGCCTGTGGAAGGTAGTTATCTCTTCCATCGCTAGCTCTGAAAATCATGAATGAACTTTCGGCTACGTTTTGAGGGTGAAATTAGCGAAATCTGTCCACGCTTCAGGAAGATATAGCGATGCGAAGCGCAGTGCGCCGCTTGGGAAGATAATTTATCGCAACATCGCTTAATGAGTCATATGTGACTTCCAAAAGAGAAACAAGGTGCTCATGCGGTAGATGCACATTGGCTTCTACCTTGATTTCTACAGAAAATCAGAAGGGCTAAAACTTTGTCCACTCTTCATCGGTCGCCTTATGGCGGTAAACGTGATCAGCTGATTTCAACCTAGCCAGGAAGCCAACATTGCCAGCTGCAGGACTTGATTGGACAAAGTATTCTCGTGGCCAAAGTAGGGCCTCGCTCCTCGTACCTTGAATGATTTAGAAGTTCATAGTTCTGTTCCGCCTCGTCCCCTCGTTCCAAATTTTTCTTCTGCCAGTCCACCAACTCCCGTCCCTATTTTATCACTTTATTGTTGTGTCTCCAGCTCCGAGCTACGTCTACTACGGCAGAAACTATTTTGGCTGAGTCATGCACAGCTGAAATGTCGGGGATTTTGACGTTTGGGTGTCATCGAAGCACGAACGCAACTCGCACCATACATGCCGTCAGCCATATGAAGTTCGTGTCATGATCCGAGGAGGCGCGGTAATGTACCACTAACTACTGGACCTGTGGACCCCTGAAGTTTTCCAAGACCTCAACCCAGAGTAACCGTGGTGAACCCCAGGCTTTGAGGGGTTGTTGAGAAAGGTGCTCCAACACTTGACGGATCATGACACGGACTTACGGCTAGCGGCATCTATGACTCGCACCACCAAAAGAATCAGTTCCGTGCTTGAAGATGAAGAACCTAACAGTTTTACCGTGAGTGATTGAACCGCATTGATACCGCAACAAAACGGGCACATTGTGGAAGTTTTATAAGTAAGAAAATGGTACAGTATATTTTGAAGGAAGCAAACCACCACAGACAATTCTCTGTAGTCTAGAGTTTTTAGAAGCGGAAAAGCTTACCACCATCGAGATCACACAGATAAACTAAACAATTGTAAATCACTAAGACATCGTCTCGCAAAGATAATGGGATGGTAACCGTTATGAGTCTTTTCAAGAACGGTATATTCTCTAAACCTGAAACGGAAAAACCTATGGAGATTTCGGGACTTAATAATCGTACCGGGTAGGTCGTACATAAACACTCAGTAAGAGCGGTAATGAAAACTTACGCGTCGACATGGCCCGGATTTCACTGGCGGACCTTGCGAGAACACCGTACTCGTTGATGATGGAGCAAGATAGCTCGCTATGGTAGTAGGGCAAGTATCCCAGTGGTTTGAGTTTGCTGTTGAGTTTGTCCAGATTATACCGGTATGCACAGCGATCAGCAACATCCTCCTCCCTCGATATCAACTGTTCGATATTCCTAACCGCATATCCGTAGAAACGCTGGTTCTTCGGCACCACAAAATTAAAGACTCTCCGCTCAAACTGAAACAAAATCTCGCCGATGACGGCATAACGATCCAAGCCGTCGAGTTTCAACAAGTCCGTGGCGGATAAGGCACGAGGCAAAAGTGGCGGACAGAGGTCGTCGTCATCTGGTAGAGAATACGGTGGACATTTCGGCATTATCGGCGGACGCTTCGAAGGATCGTTCAATCCCTTGTAACACAGATCCGTCAATTGGTCGATCTTTTCTGTGAAAACATCTGCATGAGCACTCCAAATAGCGAAAAAAAACAAGAAAGAATAGACCTACACAGGAAATCTAGACAAGATCGTTTTCCTGAGTGGCGCACAATCTCTGCCAAGCACATCTCAAAGGGGCGCAGCTTGGATAAAATCGACAGTTTTTTCCTAAGTGACGCAGGGTCTTAGCCAAACCACTGGAAAGGAGCGTCGCATGGTTGAGACAGGCGAACTCGACCGGGATGTTTTCTGAGTGTCGCAGGGTTGTAGCCAATTATACTGAGAATGTGCGCCACTTCAGCAAACAATTTCGTCGGGATCTTTCACCAAACGTCCTACTAGAACAACGGTCAGAAATTTCCCTGTGGATCCTACCTTCTGGATTTTCTAAACGCCATGCTAGCTGTCGACCACTGGCACCGGCAGAAGCTCCCGATCCGCTATTGTAGTTGATGTTCCCGTCAGTTCGACAAGACATCGATCATTTACACGGTACAGGCAGACGGTAGGTCCACGTCGTTTCTTTTGAGTTTTACGACATCAAAGTCAGAAATATCCTGGCATATTTTTAGTATGACTTCCGTAACTGCTTAGCACATTTTTCAGACAAACTGGATGAATCTACTACAAATATTTCAATAATATCCCGATGACCTCTGGGTGCTTCCAAATATCATGAGGGTTCTCGTCCAGGCAACTGACGAACTAATCTCCTCATATCACAGGACAAAATCGCAGGAGAAAAGTTAACTCAAAGGAAAAAAAGTGCCATTTTCACGGCAAGCAAAGCTACTGTCACTATAACGATCAGAAAAATAAATTATTCTTCGAAATATAAGCCTCATTTGTCAGTTTTTCCAGCTGTGAACATGTCGAGTCCTCTCTGGAGCAAATTTTGGCTCATTGGTTCCTTGACAAAAACACAGGTTACTCCGATGGCGCTGATGTCTTTTACATTTCTGTGCTCGTCGTCAAAGAACAGCATATCTTTATAGGGTATTTCGGACTCTTTCTGGATTTTCGCGAAGTGGGTGGTCTTCCTTCCGGCATAGATTTCCTGGTAGGGGAAATATTTATTCCAATCCAGCAAGCGTAGCATCTCTCTGGCTACCGACGGCGCTTCTGTCCTGCAAACAAGCAAAAATAATTAATCTGTGAATAATTATAGTAACTATATTCCTGCATTTTACAGTGGTTTTAATATGAGTATGCGAGACGGGCAAACGAAGGGTACAAGCTCGCTAACCCAAGCGCCGCACGCTTTCAGTGTTACTGACTAAAGAGGTGCGCCACTTACGCGAACGACCTTGTAAGTGGCGCATGTTTCCCGTGTTATTGGGTGACAGGGTGCGTCAATCAGGAAAACGATCTTGTCGAACCATCGATCCATGTGGGCTGCAGTTATATCGAACGCTTCCTCCATATACAACAGTACCTGCTGACGAGGGCCATTTTGTATCCTTGCTCAAGCAGTCCAGCGAACATTTCGGTCGTACCGGGGAACGGCTCATAAGCATCTCCGTGTTTATCGTGGATCTTACCATCCTTGCCCATCTTCATCGGAGGATAAGGGTTGGTGTCGACATGGAAAGGCCATAAAGTCCAATCTGCAACAGTACATCAGAGCCATTTGATCCCGAACGGCACGAGCTATCAGCGTCGCGAAACATATCATGTGCCACGGTCACGGTGGCATAACAGAACGTAAACGCTTACCCAGGTCGAAGCATATCAGTCGTGGTTTCCGGTTGGCACGACGGGCGTCTTCTCCATTCTCGCTCATTCTTCTCACTCGCTGAAGGTACGACAATAGAGAACATGAGCCTTTGCGGATCTTGGACGAAAGCATACGGGCATGTAGGTAAGTCAGTAAACCGAAGTGACCGAATCGTTGGAAGAAAGAACGGGAAACCGAAGTCTGAAGTTGAAAAAAAGGCTGAACCGGAAGTCTCCGTGAAGTGAGAAGTGATTCAACCGAATCAAGGCTATTCAATCAAGTCGTCAACGCCCGAACATCGCGCAGGACTTGTGACGCCATCGCGAGGGTCTTCGATTGCTTGTGTTTTTGCGTTCAGTCCTGCGTTCTCCTGCTTTCTTGAGGTGATATTATAGGACTCGCGGGGCGGCACCCTAACGGGTACTGTTGCCGCCGAGGGAGGCTAGAAAAGAAGAAAACGGGAACTGGGATGATGGCAGCGCGTATCCCGAGTTCTCAACCATTGAATTACTCCCTGTGCCTCAGAATGCAATGCTATACGAGGTAAACGGCATAATTCTGGCATGGCAGTTTCCGACCCATAATTCGGGCAAGCCTGCGGTATGGGTGGCAGCACGCCGACAACCCAGAGCAGTGTTGTTCCGATATGACTTTTGCAGTTCGAATTACAGTTACGGTTAATCGAAATCATTCGCGTAGCCGTAATTTGAATTGCCGATAGTTCGTCGTTACTGAACTGACGATTACGATTAATCGAAATCCAGCTTTCGACAGCAATTCAAACTATTTGACTTGGTAGGACGACATTTTATAATTGGATGAATGAAGTCGTGGAAGCTTTCGTCGTCGACTCCATTGAGCGTCATGGGTGGCGACCGCAGAACATAGCAACTTTCTGGAGTGTACTGTCGTGCCTGCAAACAATGATCAGAAATCAGATTTCGCAAACTAGAGTGGCCGGATCAGTCGATCAATCAATTTACCTTGGATGGTTTTATCGTACGGCTTTCTTCATTGAGCCATCTCTTCGAGCGTTACGTATTTAAAAAGAACGCCCGAAACGAAATCCTTCTCCTTTTCAGCTTTCTGTTTTGCCAAAAGTTCGAGGTATTCCTTGTAGGCTGCTGGATGCTCCTGCAGATGAACTCTGTTATTTCCTGCAGAGCAGCCGGTAAGTTGTTTCGAGCAGTAGGTTCTTAAACCATACACGTCGAATGGTCGCCTTCCTCGTCATACCTGAAAAAATCCCAAACTGATGAGTCCTTCTTCCTTCCCCCTGCAGGCTTCTGTAGATTTCGAACTCCAGCGTTCGGAGTTCGAACAGAAATGCTCAGCACACTGGCAGCACATGGTGCCGGTGGAGAAACGAAATTGTCGGAGGACGTGGTCAAGTCCCCGACGGATTCTATGGGAGACCTGCTCGTGGAAGGTTCTTACCCATCTTCTGCATGTCGACCTTACGCTTTCCATTGTTCTGATCTTGACTATGACTGAGATGTCAATATGAAAACTTGAAACAACACAGATTAGCGGTGGATTCTGAACTTTTGGCTTCACTTCCGGCGATGCTTTGCGAATTTGTCTCCTCATCAAATCAAAGATCAATGATACGCAATCGTAAGTGGCAGACTGCGAGAATAAGTCCCGACGTGCCAGCCGCTGAATGGGGCATAGTCCGGGGGCAAACTGGCGATGCGGGCTTGACGCTGAACGCTGTAGATTTAACCGGCGCACTTGCACTTGCAATTTTGCGGTGGTAATGCAAAATTCAGACCAGCCGTAGTGTCTTATTCCGATTACGCTTATTTGAATTAAGCCCTTGTATAATTTGAATTACAAATTAAAAAACTCTGATCTTTTTTCATCTGAATTTGGATTCCGATTAATATCGAAATACGTTAGCAAACGGTTCTCGATTTGAATTGTTGTATCGGCATTCTAAGAAAGGCCAAAATCAGCCACTTTCAATTCTGTATTACGATAATCGGAACAACACTGACCCAGAGATAGCATCACGTGCTGTCGACCCTCAGCATATCTTCGGAAGTTATCATCCACATACCCAAGGGGACTCTGAATCGCAAACTCATCAGAGGAAGCTCCAGCTCCAGACAGCACGATCCTTTTCTTAATTTTTTTAGTTTTTGCTGAATCATGACTTTGTGTCTGATCAATCAAATTCGTACGAATCAACTGGCAAAAACAGCTAGTTGATTAACAAAGAATTGATTACTCTCAGGACCCTGGCGGACGGACAATGGTACGACCGACAGGGTATGACGTAACTCGTGCTGCCTGCTGCGCGATCGGCAGCCACGCGGCTGGGTAACTAGGTAGGAAGGTAGATGATCGTACAATGGTACAATCGCCGGGGGGGGGGGTAGCTTGGTTGATCACTATTGGTTGACCATTGATCTTGGTAGATTGACCACTATTGGCTACCCGTTGGTCTTGCTGTCTTGACCACTAGCGGTTGGCCATTGGTTTTGCTATGTTTGACCACCAATCCTAGCCATTGGCATTGATAGGTTGACCGCCCAATCGCAGCTGGTTTATTGGACCTTTCTTTCTGTCTATAGGTCAATGGGCGTGGTAACCGGTCCGGGCTTTCTATCACGTCAGATGTGAATGAACCTTGGTTCCCATCCTTGTAATCACCACGCCGGAATTTCCGAATTGTGATCTCCATGCCGTCTACAGGTTGATTCTAATTCTTTGGATCGTTTTTGAAAATTTACGGAAAGATCAGCAGCTATCTCCTTGCTACCAGAATTGATCCCCAGGTCGCTCTAGTATCCAACAACGATTCCTGGAAGTTTCATAGAGATCGCGTGTCTCACAAAATGCACACAGAAATGTCTGAACTACCCGGAAATCGATCAGTGGTTTAGACACCCCACATTTTCGCAATCGAAATTAGTTTGCTTCTAAACGATTAACGAAAGTCTTTAAAACAATTCTGTTGATGTTATGTCACTTAAATATCTGTTGGGCTTCGGGAAAAAAAATGTTCTTTTGAAATGTCGCTCCTTGAGTCGGACTTGCGACACTTCGGTTCGGACTGCAGCAAGACAGATTCGTTTTTCTCATGTTTTTCGTTTTTAAGGAAACGGTAAACTTCGAGCTAAATTTTATTTGCAAGTTTGACCAACTAGCTGTCCAATAAAAAATGTTCGGGATTGTGATCTCGTTTCATACTTTAACCAAAAAAGTACGAGGTAGAGGACATTATTCGGACACAGCATATTTCGCGTCAGAATTCGGACACAGTTGCGGTATAGGGTGGCACCACAGTGCGTTCCATCTTACTCACACTGAAGCTGATACCGAACTGCAATTTCGCTCTGCAGCATCTTCTAATATCGCGGTTTAAGCTTTACATGCCAGCTGAGCTTCCCATGAAGTTACGTTTTGCCCTGATTGACATCAGCAAATCCACATAGCGAATGGTCATATCAGAGCGGAAACAAAGGATCAATTATCCTTAGTACCGATGCCTATCAGTTGTAAAACCCAGACCCATGTTAAAACCAAGTTTGTGACGTATAGCAAATTGTTAATCACGACGACTCAAGCGCCTCTGGTGGCCTCACTCACCTCGATTTTGTAGGCTTTTTAACATTAGGAAGACCCTTCCCTTTTTGAGCCTCCTTTAACAAGTTCTGACCATCCGATGCTCTTGAGACTACAAAGTGCGATAGATAAAGGGATCATCTATCTTGAAAACCAAACATGGGGTCAATCTATCCAGTAACTACGCTGAATAACTGTGTCCGAATTGTAACACGAAATTTGGTGTCCGAATAATGTCCTCTATCTCGTAGTCCTCGTATAAAAAGTCAACCTCATATAAATATTTCAGAGATCCATCCCTAGATATTCGCTATCTATACCTCCACGGAATGCCCGAGAAAAGAATAACCACAAAATGTATCTGTCCATGTCTTCCTCTGAATTACAAGAGAAGATTCGTTACTACCTCTTTTTTACGCTCCCTAAGTTAGGAACCCTAGTCAGCCCCGATAACCGTATTTTGAGCAGTTCGCGATCACACCATATTGTTCAAATTCATTGACTGATAGCTTCTATTGAGATGATTACTTAGGTCGTACTCTCGATCAAGCCGCTACTCGTGGCAGAAAATTCCATGAGCGAAAAGAAGAATTGACATTGTCTAAACAAAATTATTCGGATTCGTCATCGTCGACTTCCATATGCTGCGCTCGCTTTCCGTTCACCTTTCTTCTCCGATGATCAACTCCTTCCTCGTCGCTGCTTGCCGTGAGAGCGATGCTAGGCTTCTTGTGTTTCAGCTCGTCTTCGGTGTCCTCGTCGTTCGTGCCTTCATCGTCCTCTTCTTCGGTCGCTGCTTCCTGCAGATACAAAATAAAACCAATACTGTAACGAAGCAAACACAGACGCACGCTGCTGTGTTCCTATAGTCTGGGAGCTCGGCAAACCAACCCGACAAGACCCTTTTCCCCAACTGGCGCACGCTCTTAGTCAGTAATCCTGGAGCGTGCGCCACTCGCGAAACCAATCTTGACGAGACTGACTGGTTTCCCAAGTGGCGCATGTTGTCTGCGTTGTTGGCTGTAGGCGTGCGCCGCTTCAGAACAGCGATCTTCTCGAGTTTGATCGCAGACTCCATCTAGCGTTCAAGTCACTTCAACTACTACCTCCAATGTGACTTACTTCGTCGTCCGTATCTCCAGCGTCTTCATCATCCCCTCCCGACTCATCCAGTGGTTCATCGTAGGTATTCACACCGGACGACTGTGAATGCTGCGCTGCGTTCTTCTGCGCTATCCTCTGCTTGGCCAGATTGACAGAAGCATTGACCGTTCCGGCCAGCCTCACAAACTTGTCCAAATTCTTCGTACGACGGTCCCCATGCACATAGATATCCCTCAGGATTTCAGCCAGGTTGGGCAATGTGGTCAAGTAGGACGATCGGATGGTCAGCGTTAGCGACAACCACACTAACGGAGCCTTGTTCGGTTTGGGCCTTTCTTCTGCACACATCTTGCCTAGATACTGAATTAAAGGAATCACATACTGTAAGGGAAGCAGCTCCACGGTTTTCCGTATCAGCTTTTCCTCACTGCGACTGAGGACAGTTTGTAGAAGGGACGCGTCGTTGCTCTTCAAGCCTTGCTCCAGCAGTATCGCCAAGCTATCGGCTTTCGGTGGTCCATGCTCCACAACCTCGCTTGTCACTCCGAGATCTTTCTGCAGACGGTCACCGAGGGATGGTTCGGCAGGAAGGGTTGCTTCGAAGAAGGTTTGGACGTCGTGAGGAGTCTTGTCGAAGGTAGATGAGCCCTTGGTGGAGAGTGAACGAGGCACACCATAGACGACGGCAGCTTCGGCCACTGCTCCAGTGTCCACTGAGCTCTTCTTCGCCTTGCTCTTCGGCATGGTCGGCCCGGTGCGTCCTTTGTATACCCAATTCCTCCAGCGAAGCGTTCCGGAAAGAAAACAGACGGAGAGTCGAAGACACACCAGGGAACAACCGGAAGTGCGAAGAAAAGAAAATTAAATCCGAAAAATTTCGCAATTTCTCTAGTCTCCAGTCTCAACTCTCCACTCCAAAGTAACAAACTGGAAGTAGTACTTGAGACCCTCTGCAACAAAAGTCCCCGATCAGCACTATCGTCAGCAGCGTGATACGTCATAAACTGCGCGGAATCCGCCGTTGTTGCGGGATAAAACATTGGAAAGATTTATGACGTAGTGATATTTTAACCACCCAAACCGTGCCGCTGTTATGATTGGTTGTGCTTCTTTCGATAAACAAATTATGAACGCTTTTACACCTTGACAACCAATCAGCAAGCACTCGGGTAGGAACGATTGATGGTACCTCCCACCGTTAGCCTGTCATTCACGAATGAATGGGCATATGTGCCTTGCTGAAATTTTCCTCGATCACAACACCAGTCGAGGTAGGCTTCCTCGTAGTGATCCCTCCATCTTCTGCATCGCCACAGGATCTCTGGAAGACATCTTGGGGCAATTGGCCTCAACCAGGAGCACCATGATGGAGACGGAAAAGGAGTTAAGCCAGGATATCACCGGTAAGCATCGCTGTCATTGTTGCTCTTTGTTGACGCTGGATATCCATCCAAGCGTGAATCAACGGAAGTCATCGGTATCAACTGGCCATTTATCAGTGCGTTTCGAGAGGGAGAAGAGTATCCGATGGTCTACGTGATACCTCTGAGGATATGTTCCACCACTTGATGCCAATTTGTGGTGGTGATGGGTCATGGCTGAGTCAGCTGCGCATGATGGACCTACCTTGAAAAGATTATTGATAATTTACGCCTCAGTCAATACGTTCCAGATTCATTGATCGTCCTTCTGTCTTCACTATATCTTAATGGCGTTATTGTGCCGCTTTGCAGATAGCGTCCGGGAAGTGATTGGAAGGAAAGTGAAGATATCCTTGCTGGCTCCTGTTCGATGGGAAAATAAACCAGAGAAATTCGAACAGCGCATTCTGGTTTGTTTCTTGCTCCAAATCAGAAAATTTTTCTCGGTTTTACCTACATGCGTGCTGATTCTTGCTTTGTTTTTCCTAGGCTTTCACCGCATGTCGCTTATTTATCTTGACTGCGAAAGTTCCTAGCAAGGTTAGCGATTTTATTAATAAGGCTTCTGCGACCTGGCAGAAGAAACAGCTCACCGTCAGAAATTCCTCCTCGACCATAGAAAAGAGGATTAGCTTTCATTGAAGTCGTGTTCATTTTAACAATAGGTGTCTTTGTTGAGGAAGCAAGAAAAAGTTATGAGTGAAAGTCTTTGTTTTGTAGATTGACTTCACCTTCAACTATTTGGATTTGGAGGTGATCGAAAGCAAGAAACCCAACCAGGCAAGTTTCTCGCCCTTCTCGAAATTGGTCCATCACGATACACTCTCGACGATTAGTATGATTCTCGTACTGAGCTATCGTATTCTTTTCTACAGTTCTTTCTCACGGTCGATGGCAAGATCCAGAAATTTTATACGGCTGGTTCGAGCAGTGAGCGAGTGGACCAAATGATCATGCAGCTCGTCACGGCTATTCGCTCAATTTTCCCCACCGCACCTTTCGAGTAAGTGAATTTATTCCAGGAAACGAGAACAATATTTCGAGCCTGTTCCGAGAGTAACAACAATGCTCGGCAAATATTTAGATAAGGTTGTATTTGCAAGTGGCGTATGTTTTCAGTCTAGTTGGCCGGATCGTGCGCCACTCGAAAAATTTTCGAACCGGACGAGTTCGACTGTTTTCCCAAGTGGCGCACCTCTTCACTGATGTTCACTGAAAGCATGCGTCACTTGAAAAAACGATCTTGCCGAGTTTACTTTCCAAATCATTTCATGGTTCGTGATGGCTTCGACGACCCATCGTTAAGTTACGGCGATGATTTTTTTTGACGCTATAATTAGCATATCCGCCTGATCGATCAACCCAGTAATTTTTCCACCTGCGCGTTCCTTCCGTGTTTACATCTGAACTAATTCCTTTTTTTCCCATCTAGGAGGATCGTGCGTAAGGTGGATTTCCTCCCTCCGGAAAGGCTCTCCGACTTGCTTCTGGACGACGTGGAAGAACGGGACTGCGGGCCTTGCGGTGGATATTCGCGCATGTACGCCTGCATGTGCGATTACCACTGTTTGCCCTACAGGGAAGAGGTAGCTTGGGACGTGGACACCATCTATCATGCCCACAATACTCGCGAGTTTTGCCTGCAAGACTTTGATCACCTGGAACCACGGTAAGTGACGCTTGGCTGTGTCCTAGTTTCACAAAAGGATGGTTTAGTCAATGTGTCTTCTTGCTTGTTTGCACAGCGATTTGATTCCCATCATTTCGGCACTGGAGCATAACACTTGGTTCACTCGTCTAAAAGCAAGCAACATCAAGCTGGTAAGCCCTAACTTGTTATCGTCTGGATGATGTCAGTTGACGCTTGATCGATTTTCCCCTTGATCCTTCCTTGTCATGTGAATATCGGAACTAATTTACTACCCATTTTTCAGCCACCTGCATACACATAGTTTCGCACTTGGTACGGTTGACGGTATGCAGGTGGCTGCGGTGTGTCGTATACCCTATGGGCGGTTGTAATAGAAACCAGATTGGGCTTACTGTCTGTTCAATGTTGGACCACTTCGGTTTCTATTTCAAAGTGTCGTTCAGGCTGATATTACATGGGGGTGTTTGTCTTTTCATGTAGCTACCGGAGGCGGCGGAGCAGATTATCAGGGTAATGAAGAAGTCCACGAGTATCGAAGAGCTGTGCCTGGACAATATTGGCATGAAAGGGTGGGTCAAATTAGCTGGCCGTTCATTCCATTGAGTTTCCCCCACCGGTCTCCTCCTCCTCCTTCGCTTTGAAATTTCCTAACTCGCTACCACATCCGTTTATCATTTTTCTTTCTCTCCAGGGATTTTGTCCACAGACTCTCCATGGCGCTTATATCCAACAGCAGCACAGCCGTACACACCCTCAATTTTTCCAGCAATTTTATCGAAGACAAAGGTACCAAGTCAGAAACTCGGAACATGGATGACCAGCAATTCGCATAAGAATTATTAATAGAACGCAGGCAAAGGATTTTACCCAGATCGTTTTTTCGAGTGGCACATACTCGCTGGTTATTAGCTGCAAGGGTGCGCCACTTGGGAAAACGACCTGGTCGTGTTTGTTTTCCAAGTGGCGCTCCTTTTCTTTGTTTTTTTGGCCAAGAGAATGCACCATTGGGGACACGATCTAGGTGAAATAATCTGCCCAATGCCTTCGGTTGGGGTTCAGGAATAAGTCTGTGTTTGTACAGTATTTCCTGCTTGTACAAACTGTCCACATGTGTTCCGCACCGCTAATTCTAGCTTGCACCGTTTCAGTGTTGCTTACAAATAACTCCGCTTTCTAGGTTCTGCTACCGGTGCACCTTCCGGCTTGTGTGGATTTCTAGCTAAAGCGGCTCCCGTAAACACCGCAGGTCACTTTCTCATTTTCTTCGGATCTTGTGGGTCTTTGGTGTTTTCTCGCACTTGATTCTTGCATGTTTTGCTTGTCCGTCTGATTTTCTTGTGGTGGTACGAATGCTACTATTGTATGTTTCGCGCTTGTGTGCCCGTGTATTTTGTTTATTCAATAGAGCGAACAGTGAACAGTGATACCGAAGACTAATGTTACACCACAGAAAGAAGCTCAAGTGAGTGTTTTTGTAGGTGCGAATCACTTGAGCGGACCCATTTGCAAAGCGACGAAAGGCCTGCATGGGCTGCATCTGTCGCGGACACTGCTAAGCAGCAAAGGCGTCAATGCCGTGGCCCACGCCCTGACACTGAATAAATTTATGGCCACTACCCTCAAAACACTCAACTTGGCGGAAAACTCTTTACGTGATGACATTTCGGTTGGTGGACAACAATCAATTCTTATGGGAATTTTACCTTAATGAGTACAGATACAGTAAATGCCTAGACTGGTATCTCAAGTGGCGCACGCTCTCGTTGTCTTTGGCTAAGAGCGTGCGCCACGTGATGAGCGCCGGATAATTCGGTTTTCTACGTCCCAAATTTTTTCAATATGAAATTTTCTTTGATTTTGTTCGATGGTGAGAGTATCCTGCGGGTAGTAAAAAAACGGTGAAATTTGACTTTGTAATTTTTCTGAGTGGAAATTTCATTTGCGAAATATTTTTGACTGGAGTTTCTCTGAGAAAAAGATCGTTTTGTAAATTGATATTTTTCACGCCTGGTCAACATGTCACATTGCCTTCTCTAACTACCATTTTAATTCATCATATTCTCTGTCTTGTAGCATTTACTGCGATTTTTGGGGCAGCCAAACACGGTGACCCATTTGGATTTGTCAGGGACCGAGTGCAATCTCGACAACGTATGTAACGAGCTGCTGAGTGACGGTTGGGGAAAATGACGTTAGAAATCTTAGTGTAAATGTTCATGTTGTTATTGCAGCTATTTCTGTCGCTGTCGACCGGCTGTCATTCACATCTGTCACATTTGAACGTCTCACGAAATGCCTTTGCCGCCCGCAAAAAGGACAATTCACCGGCTGCCACTCAACCGCTCAAACAGTTTTTTACCTCGGCCAAATCCTTAAAGGCGGTCGACCTCTCGGCCACAAGACTTGCCAGCGACACACTAAAGTATGAACAAGTCTTCCTTGTTTTCATTTACTCAACCATATCTTTCGAGAATGAGTTTTTTGTCACGAAGTGGCAAAAAACTGGTGAACATCGCACACCTGCGCACTGGCAGCGTTTTCAGTTATCCCGCGTCATGGTATGCAGGTGGGTGAAACATGGCTAGACCGAGTTTTCATGTACCCGCATACCGTTCGCCGGGTAGTTGTTGCGTATTACGTTATTCAGGTGCGTGATGGCCAGGCCAGGCTCTTTGCTGGCTTGCTATTCACCTTCGATGGACTCTAAAGAGGCTCTTTCTTTCTTTCTCTCTTCCCCAACGTATTCTGCGATTGCTGATCAGTCTGTTCTTTCTTAGGTCGCTGCTGTTGGGTTTCGCCAGCAATCCTCACCTGTCCGACGTTAAGCTCAACCTCAGCTGCAACGACTTCCGGTCGAACCAAGCCACGCAGATAATGGAAACCTGTCTTCCTGACATACCCTGCATTTCTTCGCTTGACTTGAGCGACAGCAGTAGGTTTCGCTTTTCTCTTTGATGAGCGGCCTTCGACGCGGAACTTTGGCGGGTTGACTGACTTCCGTTTTACTGTTGTAGACCTCGATCATGAGTTTTCCGTCGCAGTGCTGGCCATTGCGAGAAACTCGTACCTCCGAGAACTGAGCTTGGCACGCAACTTTCAAGGCATCAAACCCAAGTAAGTCCGAACGGCGTCGGGTAACATGAAATACTGTTCACTTATACTGACCATCGGCAGGAACTTGCCACAACTTTTGAATGCCTTGGTCCACCTCATACACGACGAAGATTCGGTAAGTGCACTTGAAGGCTCCTTAGCTCAGTGATGCTAGCTTCGTGATTAACGAGTCTTTTCGTCGCTTTCCAGAAACTGCAGCATCTTTCGCTAGCGGATTGCAGACTGAGAAACGGCACCGGCCTGGTGCTCAGCGCACTCGGTAGCAACCAGTACTTGAAGTCCATCGACATAAGGTGAGGCGAAAATGATTGAGTGAATTTTTCCGCATCAATGGAATTGGGGGGAAAGTATTCGAAGTATGGTGTTGCTTTTCAGCGGAAACCAAATTGCCGATAGCGGAGCGAGGATCCTTGCCAAAGCTCTGCAAGTCAACGCAAAGCTGAGCACGATCGCTTTGGACAATAACGGCATCACCCATGCCGGCTACCAAGACATCGCTTTCGCCATGGAGAAGAACCATTCAGTCCGCCACATTCCGTATCCGGTCTTTGATGCGGCCACTTCCATGAAACTGGTACCCGACCGCTTCGCCACCGTCTTTCACGAGGTGAGGCCTTTTTTCCTGGTGCCGTCTTCCAGTGTCCATGTTGTCATGCCGTAGATTGAGAAATTGCTGTGGAGAAACCAAGAGCCGCAGACCAAGTCCAACGAGCGCATTGTTCGATTGAAGCAGGGCGTGGTGTTCTCCAACTCTCAGCAGATGGTGGACCAGCTGATCTGCCAAGTGCAAGATAGTATCGACACCTTACAAAGGTGTCCCGCTGTCGACCAACTGGACACTTCCGGTCTGGAGCACGAAGGCGCCGAGTTGATCGCCGACGCCAACCACTACAAGCAGGCAAGAATGAAGGCGACGTTGGTAAACAGATGCCCAGAAATCGTTATTTCAAGCGGCGCACGCTCTCCTGTTTGTCTGCTGAAAGCGTGCGCCACTTGGCAGAACGATCTCACGATTCGACAGGATTATTTTTCCAAGTGGCGCACGTTTGCGGTTTTATTGGCGGGGAGTGTGCGCCACTTGGGAGAATAACCTGGTACAAGTCCTTTACCGAGAGGCGGATTACTGACACCGTCTCGTCTGTCACCTATTTCGCTCATATAATGTCTTCGTTTCGTAGTTTCTCTATACGTTGCACGAAGCGACGAACCAAAGTTCCCAGTACACGGATGCCGTGGAGAACCTCCTGATGTACTTCGTCACGCAGCTAAACCAGAGCGTCGACATGCAGCTGAAAGAGGCAGTCGACAATCTGTGTGCCAAAGCCGAGCAAATCTACCCACAAATATTCCAGAAGAAGAAGGTGAGCGGGTTTTATCAATAGTTTAGCCATTGAGTTTCGTAGACTTGGCTTTATTGGTTTCGTTGTTGTGGCAGAGCTTTCGAGGAGATCTGGTGGCGTCGGCCCGAATTCCTCAGGACTTCCTGATACAACTTGTGATACGACAGCTTGGTGATGACGTGGAGGCCAAGATGAGGTATGTTGAAATTCGGCAAAAGTAATACCCGTCTTGATGATGTGTCTTACTTTGCAGTGAGGTGATGCTGAGTGCCGGAAGTCGTCTTTCAGACAGGGTGTTAGAGGATATCATCAAAAGCATGTCCAGGTGCCAGAACCTCCTGAACAACGCCATTAAACTGAACTCGGAATGGTACAATTCCAAGGGGACGAAGAGCAAGAAGGACGCTGTCAACGGCTTCTCGGAGAAACATGTCGAGGTGTGTAGACACCTTTCTTTTTAACCAGTCTTCTCTGGATCAAGCTAGTACTTTTTTCCCCCAGAACGGCCACCATCGGTCGGCTTTCTTCTCTCGCAAGATCAATCTCCGTCCACAGAGCATTGCCGGCAACGACGCTGATCTGCAGGCCATCGAAGAAGCTCTTCGCATCGACCACATTCGCGAGGCGCCTCCTTCACCCACCGAGATACCTCAAGAAGAGCCAAAGAACCTCCACAAGCTGGAGCACATCAACAAGAACCGTCCAAAGCCCAAACGCAACAATCCGGCCACCAAGTTTCCCTCCGCCAACACTGCCCTTTCAGACGATCCCTCCGCCATCGTCGATGATGGTCTTGGCCACTTCTTCTCGTCCACAGAACGAGCCCTCACTTCCGCCAACCGACTTTCCTGGACTAAATCAGCCGAAGCAGCGGCCATGCAGCTTCCAGTCTTTGTCGCCAGTCCTTCCACAACTCGAAAGAATCACACGGTAAAATCAAAGTAAAACAAGAAGGCCACAAGAGCGTTTTTCGAAGTGGCGCATGCTTGTAGCCTACCGCTGCGGAAAAGTGCGCCACCCACAAGACCGCGATCGTAACTCGCGCACGCTGTCAGCCAATTGCAATGAAAGCGTGCGCTACTTGACAATGCAACTAAGTTGATCTGATTGACTCCCCAAGTGTCACACATTTACAGTGTTATTAGCTGTAAGCGCGCGCCAATTGAGATTAAGATCTTGTACGTTTCATCATGACCTCCCAAATGAAACTAGATATCTTATAGGTGCCGGAAGAAGTTACAGTTAGAAGGTACTTCGAAGCCGTCCACGAGGAGCCCGACTCGGTTGATACCCCGACGGCCAGTAAGCCTCCGCCTGCTGGCTCAGACAGAGGCCTGTCGGCGAGTATGCTGGCTGAGATCAAAGCCAAACAGGAAGCAAGAGCTTCGGGTATTTTTAACTTGAACGTTGGCAACTTGAGCAACGGAGATCATAACAGTAGAAGCCGCAGTTCACCACCACCGGTTACCCCGAAACCGAAAGCCCGAGCTGGAAGCGGACGGAAGTCGTCTGGTTCCCGGTTACTCAGCTGCGTTTCCGGAGGTAGGAAGGCTTGGAAAAATATTCGATGAAACTACTTGAGTAACCGGAAGTAATATTCTCAGATGAGCCCGACCACACAAACCATGCTTCGCCGCCGTCGCCGACAGCCGGTACTCCCTTGTCGAATACTCCTGATAGCTGTGACAACCTCGATGCCAACAGCATTGGTTCAGACTCTGGGGTGGCGAACGACCACGGTTCGCACAAGTCAGTTCGCGCACTGGTATCCAGTCTGGAAACGGGAACTGGTGAGGATGTGGACATGATGCGGAAAGGCGCTTCCCTGCCTCGAAATCTTCTCTCCGGTGAGTACAGCGTTCACCTGACCATTCACAACCTCGGCAAACAAAACCGACAAATCCCTTCTTCCAAGAGGCGCACGCTTTCAGCTATTCATAGTGAAAATCTGCCCCACTTCGGAAAAGAATAAAACATAACAAGTTTAGTCTTCTAGGTGGCGCACGCTTTCAACCAGTTACACCGGAAATGTGCGCCACTTTCGAAAAACATTTATCGAGTGTTTATCGAGCTCCGTACAGTATTTTCGATTCGTTGATTAATCTGGTGATATTTTAGGTCATGTGATGCGGTCGAAGTCCCTCCGGTCTCCTGACACGCCCATCGCACCAGAGCTGACGACTTCCCTCACAATTCCTTCCAAACATTCTTCTCCTGCCACACCCGAGCAACCTTCTCGAGGTCTCAGAATCAAAGACCGTGTGAAAAGTCTTTTCCATGACGGTTCGAACAAGGAAATGAAAGCTTCACCGACGGCAGCTGATAGCAAAGCCAAAGTAGTTGATTTCTAACTGCACAGTTTCAGTCCGCAGATTTTTTAGCGAAGTTAGCTCGACACTTGATATCGTTCTGGCATGCTCCGTAGTTCGCTCGGTCCTGTTCTTTTTTACTTTTATATTTTTAAAGAGGACAGAAATTTACTTGTGGTAATTTTTACATAGCTTTCCTACACCTTTGCCAAATTTTAGATTCACGCAGTACAGCTTGAAATTTACCTTCCACGTATAAATTGAATCATATTCCGAATATATTTGGATTTCGGCAAACAAACTCGGTCGATCGTTTGCCTAAGTGACGCACGTTTTCAGTGATATCGGCTGGTGACGTGCGCCACTTGGATTAACGATCTGGTCGAGTTTGTTTGCCAAGGTTCCATTTTACGTCTCATTCCGGGGCCGTAAACAGGTATGGTTTATCGTCAGACGAGGAAAATCACACATGAGAGAGAACAAAAAATATAGAATTGAACCATTTACACACATAAGTTAGAAGCTTAAAAGCGCGAAAGAAGTGAAAGATCTTTCCATCATGGGTGAAAAGAAATAAATGTCAAAATTAAATCACATATTTCTGTAATGAAGGAAATCAACGATGAAAAACTTGAAACTATTCTCTAGTTTGATAAAACAGAATATAGCCAGTCTCTGAGTTCTTTTGGAGGTCGGAAGTCAGACCGTAAAAGTCTTCCACGGCCGACGGTTCAATTCTTTCCACGACATCATCGTCGAACAACAACCAGACATTATTGGAAGTCTTGACAATACTGATGTAATGCCCTCTGTTGGGTCCACTTCCACAATGGACCACCACGGCCACCAAATCGTACAGCTTCTCTGGGTTCAAACAGTCATTGGAAGTGTTGAAAAGCCTCAGTTCCAACGGGAAGACTACTCGGTAGGACAGTTTAGTGTAGCGACTCAACTGGTCGACATATTTGAACCTCTTGAGGTGTATGGCAAGTATCTTAGGAAGCTTCTTCAAGCGCATACACTTGGTGGCTTCCTGTTTGGCACAACATGTCTCGCAGAAGTACTTCTGTTCACTTGATAGCGTCTCTGTGCTACTAAAACCTCGTAAACACGCTGATAAAGAGGTATGTTGATCAATGTCGACGGACAGGTCGAGAAAGTCCTCGTCTTTACTGCTGACGGTCTCGCAGTTTAGACACTTGGTTTCGTTGGTTAACGTGCCTTGAAAGATTTCATGGATCCAGGTCAGGTCGACCTTCTCACCGTTGGAGTTGAGTCCGCCGTTGCGGAACTCTACGGCTGGAAGGGGCTTGGATGGCGCTGAAGTACCGTTGGGCGAATTCAGACCGGCTTTTTCCGCTTGAAGAGTATCACCTACAAGGTCCAATAATAACATAATCAGTAAAACATCCTAAAAGATTGAGAAAGTGAGATCATGTGAATAAAACATTAATACGTTGGAACCCTTCACACACCTGCATACCGCAAACGGCACTGTTAGACGTACTATCGTGTACGCAGGTCTGGGCAGTGAGCTCACTTTCCCGCACCTGCATACCCAAACTTATTGTCCGATGTACTGCTGACGTGCGATGTACTGCTACAATGTACGTGCGATGTACTGTCCGATGTACAGTACTGCTACGCAGGAGTGCGTAAGTGAATACAATACGCACACCTGCTAACAGGCGACCCATGGTTTCTATGCGGGTTAGAGTATGCAGGTGGCCGGAAAGCTGGCACATTCTGTTCACAACGTACCGATGTAATTTAGGAGGTAGTTTAGAAATTCATGAGCGTCTTGCTGCATGAAATTATCGAAAGCTTCGTTCTCTTTGCGTAGTCGAGCGATGAATTTCTTTGGTGCGATAGTGCCCAGTTTCTTCTTCTGGCTGACGATGTTGAAGAACAGGTCGGACAAGCAACTCAGGAGGTTCTCTTTCGCTCTTTTATTCTCCACTCTGTACTGCAGGACTCTTTCGCGGAAGGGCCGACAGAAGTACAGAGCTTGCAGAACTGAGTTGCAGTAGCAGGTATTGCCGAAGTTAACCTGCAGAGAGAAGAAAAGTCACTTAACCCACTTTGAATCAATCCACAGTCCGATGAACGAAACTATCGTGCCCTCCCCAAACACGCCCATGACGTCACAGCGGAGCCATGCAATATAACGTAGGCAAGCAGGCACCACACATGTAAACCAAGACGTCACTGCGTGAGTGAAGCTAGGACTTTATATTCCACTCACCAGACCGTAATAACGTTCATTGGCGGAGATGGGTTCTGCTCCCAGCTCTTTCTCCAGCTGCGAAGCGTTGTTGCCCATCCCCAGCTTCTTGAGCCTGAACATTAACCCCTTGGAAGCTATTTTGACGGCCTGGAGAAAATACGGAATGACAAAAGACCAAGGACGAAGCTCTAGCTGCGCTGCGACGAAATATTCACTGGTCAGATTTCAAATGCTCTTTTGAATCATGTCAGTCAAGACTTTCGGGACATTACGGAGCCATAAACGTAACAGCTGCAACTGGGTGAAATTCTAAATCGATATCGAAGAGGAGGATTAAACAAGTGGAGCAGAAGGCATCACCATTCACCACAGGTGGGAATCAAGCTGGCCAGGCCTCAACAAACATCCGTAAAGAACATACAGCCGGAAGGAGGCGATTGCCCGTAATCACAAAGTAGAGCGGGCATGTTGCGGTGGGATCGCGGAAGGAGAAATCGATATGACAACTTCGCGACAAGGGAAACAAAATCGTCCATAATCCATTCCTTTCTTCTGCTTGTCTTATCGCTTTTGAATGAAAGAAAAGTTATGACCTCATCCGTCATCATGATTCATGATGCCGGATTTCAATTTTCAAGGCAAACTTTCTAATTGTTACCCGCCCGTGAACTATTCAGCCTCTCCGCGCCGGGCCCCTGCGGCTTCGAGCAACGATGAAGGTGACCTTCTGTCCTTTGGGGGGAATTCTCAACGTTACCGCAGCAGTGTAGGCGTCATCGTGTTACCTATCCGCATGTATTAAGCAAGTACTATTGCACATGAAACCGTTGATCTCATGCGCAAGTTGGGAAGTTTTCCAACCGCTGCTTGAAAGGGCTCTGTTTGCTGTTGCGTTGTTCCATTGATCAGCAGATTGGACAGAATGGATGTTGCTGTTTCTCGACCAGCTGACAGTGATTCACTCAGTGATAGCATCGACGCATCGGCCCATTCATTTCTGGTTGGCAGTCCCATTTTGTGACTTGAAGTGTTTCAAGTTGTTCGGAGGATGCAACTTTGAAGGTAGGATCCGGCTATTTCTACAGAATAAGGAGTGAACGTTAGTAGAGAAATCCTGAAGATTCGTCGGACGGAAGATCTACCGAAGGCACAATGGATCAGCAAACGGGACAACCGAGCGAGCAGGAAATCCAAAGTAAGTGTCGTCGTGTCAAACTGCAGCCAGATATCTTCAGCATCTGAAGTTCACCTCTGTTTTTTCCCAGAGATCATCTTCGCTTTGGTGGAGGCTGAATCGGACAAGGAGAAGGACGAGCAAGTGCGCAGTCAGCTGGCCACGTCCACCTATGCCATCGGCGTACGCCATCACAGACAAGCCCTTCTCGCTCTTCTGGCATTTTACAGGCAACCGGTACCGTAAACCTCTCACTTCTTCCGAATCTGTGTCAGCGAAAATTCGCTATAGATCTCAGAGGAATTTGTTGGAATGGCGGAATATTTTCAGACATGTACGAAGCTTCAGAAAATGCTGATACTGTTGTCCATCAATGCTATCATTGACCACGACGAAGTCCTGTCCAACATGGACCAAGAATTGTCTATCCAGATTATCCAAGCGGCAGTGGACGCAGTCGTAGACAAGGTAAGACGTGTCTGCAACGAAAAAGAGAACTGGGAGCTCTGCGAAGGAACTCCACACGATTACTTTCCGACGTGGCGCATGTTTGCAGTGTTGTTGTTCGGAAACGTGCGCCACTTGGGAAATACATTCAGTGGTCGAGTGCAATGGTTTCCGAAGTGGTGCACGTTTTCAGGATAATGGGCTGAAAACGCGCGCCACTTGGACAAATGATCTTGCCGAGTTTGCTTGCTTAGGTTTTGCAAACTCCAACTGTACAAGTATGGCTGTTGTGGTTCTAGGAGATGGTCGAAATCGGGAGTGATATCTTGGTGACGATGAGCCGCAGTCACTGCATCGAAGTGATGAAACAGATGCTGAACCTCTTCCAACCCGGCCACCTTCCAGCTCCCTTCACATTCCAAACGTTCGGGCGTATCTTCTCGACCAACGTCAACGATTCCATACCGTTTCTCAGCGCGGTCTTGAGCATGACGGTACCGTTGTTGGGCGAAGCCAAGTCCGACGCACTGAAACGCTCTATAGCTGGAGGTAGGTTCATCTGATTGTAAGTAAATTTCTTCTGATTGCAGTCGAGATGGTTTCTTGCGTTTAGCGGTGTCGCAGTTTGGGGAAGCCATCCTGGAGTACGCTGCGAACGAGTCGGACAACCCGGAACCTAGCGTCAAAGTCAGCTTCTTTCAACACGACTTCAACGCCATTTTCGAACATATTCTTCTCCACTGGATGCCGAAAATTCGCGATGCCGAGCAAGCGGCTTACATGATCCATGCGCTGAGCTGTCTGGCGAAAGTGGTGTCCAAGGACAAGCTTCAAGAACTTGTAGGTATTTTCTTCGTGTACCGAAACAAATTTTTGATTTCTGAGGTGATTTCTGCAGGCAGATAAGTTGTTGGGAACGGCCATCGCGATAGCGCGTCGCCATCCTCATGAATCCAGTGCTTCCGAAGGCCTGGCCATCGTGCTGGAGAACGCAGCTTCGAACGCCAAAAGTACGTTGGAACCGCAGCTGGACCAACTGATCGATGTCATATTTGCTCAAGTAAGGCGATGCTTTTTTGTACGTACACTATAGTGTAATGCTGTGCGTAGGTAGGTGACGGAATGTTCTTTCAGGCATGTCTTCCTCCCGATTATTCAAAGCCTTTCGCCGTCAAGTCCCACAACGAACTTCTCCGCTGCTTCAACATACTTTACCTGAACTTCCCCGATCGCATCTTCCAGTTTCTTCTGAGCAAACTCAGCCCCAACGTCCTGAAGTCCACCGTCAGCAAGGATGCCAATGACCGCTCGGTGGTCGGCGCTTTGACTATTATCAACAAGCTGGTCAACCAACAAGGTATACCATTGTATCCAATATCTGAAAGGTCGGCAAACGACACGGAAGAGGGCGTCATCTCAAGTGGCGCACGTCTTCGTCGTTGTTAGCTGGAAGCGTGGGCCGCCTGATATAATGGCACCGTAACTGGTGCATCCTACCGACCAATAACAATGGAGGCGTGCGCCATTTGCACTGCCGTTATCTCAAGTGGCGCACGCTTCTATGTTACTGGATGGACATCTGCGCCACTTGAAATGCAATTTTGCATGTTTCGTTTACCGGCCTTTATTCAGTGTTCGCCCGATCTTTATTGTGTTCTCTTGTTTTCAGATATTAGTTTTTCGTTCTACTTGGTGTCGTTGCTCAAGTCGCTCGAGCCTGTCGTTACACCAAGTCCAACCATCCCGCTGTCGAACAATGTGAAGCAGTCCGTCGCTCAGCTGATCCTGACGCTAGCCGATCGATTGTACCTGACCGAAGAAAACTCGGGTCAGCTGGTCGAGTTTATTATTCGGCAGTGTTCGCTCCCGGCGACCAACATTCCCCGCTCGCCTTCCGGTTTGGACTCCGTCACTGATGAGTCACTCCGCGCTTCCTGCGAGAACGTCCTGCACCTTCTGACCACCACGGTGCATGGCATGGAGAAGATTCTCTTGCCCAGCCTCTTCGACTATCTCGGTAATTAAGGCATGGAGTTTGAAAACAGCGAAAAAGTGCATCACTTACACAGTCACCATCTTGAGTGGCGCATGCTCTCAGCCAATAAAAATTAAGACATGCGCCACTTGACATGACGAATTTGCACGTTTCGTCTGGCGGCCTCCCATTTGTCAGTTTTTTCATACTTAGTCAATTTCACAGATTTTTTTCGTAGTTATGTGGCAGTATACGGAGTCTGTGAGGACTGTCTCGAAGTGTCTCGTTCACCTCAGCACTAAACAAGACATTTTCGCTACGTTGAATGCGGCAGGAAGTACGCGAAGGAGTCCGACCTTGGTGGAGCTCTTCACGAGGCTGACCGTGCTAGCGGGCTTCGTCTGGGAGAAGCCGGACGGGGACTCGCTATTGTCTCTCTTGCAGCTGGTTAGTGGCAGGATGTCAGCGGCCATCAAGGAAATGTGGGATGGTACACTGGGGGAACTTGGAAAGTTTTTGACGAAAGCCATGGATTCACCTGGCGGTGAATGGGACTCGAAAGCCTGGGAAGACTCCCTAATCAAAGTATGAAATACAGCCTAGAAAAAATTTAGATTAGCTCTGATATGAAGTTTCGGTGAAGAACAGGAATAGTTTTTATCCGATACCGTTTTCCAAAGTGGCGCACGATCACAGTGCTGTTGACTGAAAGTGTGCGCCACTTGGAGAGACGATGTTGTCAAGTCTTATTGCCGAGCTCCAAGATTGAATTTTGAATTCAGGAATATTGTATCTGAGATGGTCCTTGTTTTTCCCAGCTTCTTCAAACAACTCTTCGGGATCTGAAGACGGTCGAGCCCGACCTAGTCCACCGCATCGCCGAGTCCTTCGCTTTGCAGATCCCACTCTACACCGACTCGCCCAACGAGAAGGCCTTCCTGTACCTGTGCCTTGGTTCCACCCTCGAAGTCTCCAGCGACCCTCTGATCGTCAACAAAGCCCTCGACTCCATCTTCAACTCGGTCAACCATACCAAGATCGTCGAGCGCCAGGCCTGCGGTATCGGCATCGGGCGCGCCTGCTCGTCCCATTTCGAGCTGATCCTCAGCAAGCTCGACGCTTTCGCTCTAACCGACAAACCCGGCAAGAGGTCCAGCTTTCTTAGCATGTTCTCCAGTAAAGAGAAGATTGAGTCGGTAGATTCTGAACGAGCTAAAGCGACGATCGTGCTGTGTTATGGTTACGCAGTAGCCGGTGCTCCGAAAGCCCTACTCTTAGCTAAAGTAGACGATATCCTGCGCTCAGTCATGCCTTTCTTCGTGGGTGTGAAAGACTTCTCGATCAAGCATTCGCTGTGTCGGTTCGTGGAGATGCTGGCCAAGGCTACGAAGGACACGAACTCGGGGCTGGATAAGAGGCCGAATTTGCTGTTTCACATGAAGGACTTTGTTAAGTCAGAGTCGACTGAACTGAGATCGTCGGTGAGGGCGTTGGCCATTACGGCGGCGTCGGAGCTGGTCTTGTTGTCTCCGAAGATGCCGGTAGAAGAAATGGAGGATGCGTTGGTTCTGTTTTCGAATAGCGTGTTTCCGCTGCTGCCACCCAGACATGATCAAGCGACCAATCTGACGATCGAAGCGGCGAACACTGCTTACTTAAATTACGAGGTGAAATAATATTTTTCGTTCGTTCCGTTTGAAAAAATTAACTGAAAAATGAAATTCTGATAAATCCAACCCTGCAAATTTGTTTTTTTCAAGTGGCGCACCCACTCAGTGTTATTGGCCTGTAGCATGCGTCACTTGGAACAGGGATCGGGTCGAGTTTGACTGTTACTGTATTACCTCTAAGGTTTCGCGCAGTCACGTGAGCGTGCGCCACTTGAAGGACTTTGAGGGACTTTGATGAGGGACTTTGATGACATGAAGGACTTTGATCCCAAGTGGCTCACCGTTCCAGTGTTATCTGCTGGAAGCGTGCGCCGCTCTGAGAAACGTTCTTGTCTGGTCTGCTTGCTGAGTTCGCCCTTGAAGTATAAAATCAACGTCAATTACAATAAGCAGAAAATGAGAGAAAATGCTTCGTAAAACTGGAAATAAAAAACTGTAATTTTAAAACAGGTTTTTGTTTCTGGTTTCATTTTTTTCCGGTCTTCAGGTGTTGTGGGAAGCGACTGTCAAAGCACTGTCAGAATTTATGGTGACGATCCTGAAGGTGCACCGAAGTTCGGAAGCTATGCAAGCCATCATCAAGAACCTCAAGCCGTGGTTGGAGTCTGATTCTGACCACGAAAGACATCACGCATTGCAGATGTTGAACAACGTTCTCGGAAGCGACGTGGTGACGGAGAACGTCGTGGCTTCAATACTGGGGAGCACTGCTGGCATCATTGCCACCAAAGCCATGGACCCCGATGTTCGGTGCCGCGAAATGGCACTGAGCTGCACGAAACTTCTGTCTGCGGTCGTTTCCGGTAATAACACACCCAGAAACTTCAGAACCTGCATAGACTGGATTTCAAAATATAGAGAGTCGGCTAACAGCTTTGTTAAGATTTTCATCTCAAGTGGCGCAAGTTCTTTCTGCTATAGGCCGAGAGCGTGCGCCACTTGAAAAACGATCTCGAGACTCGAAAAGATTGATTTGCCAAGTGGCGCATGTTCGCAGTGATATTTGCTGGAAGCGTGCGTCACTTGGGAAAACAGTTTGGGTTGATCTGTTCGCCAAATCTGTTTATTTTATATAAAGTCGTTCCAGGTGGGAAGAACGCATCCGACCTTCCATCAGTGGATATGCCCAGTCCCTCTCACGCCAAGAACAACCTCTCAAGTTACGCTCTAGCTGTCTCGACCTTCTACAACCAGATGTTGGACGAGGACCAACTGACCAAGTTTGTCCGGCAGCTGTACTACCAAGGCCTGTTAGAGAAGCGAGCAGTAACTGCTGCGGGGACCGGCGCTGTCCTGCAGACTACACTGAAGGGTAAATGGCCAGTACTGAAAGAACACGGACCCGAGATCGTGGGGGGACTCCTGTACGCTCTGAAGTACGTCAAGGACCCTTCCACCAAAGTCGCAGTCGAGCGATGTGTCCACACCATTGCCGAACACGACACGGACCTGGTCGCGAGGATCTTACTGAATCAACCTGTACCACTTCACCAGTAAGCCCACTAGCTTCGAAAACCTGCTGATTTTGATTGAATGGCACACGCTTGCAGCTAGTGACATCGTAAACGTGCGCCACTTGTGGAAGCAATTAAACTCGACAGGATGTTCATCTGAGTGGCGCACTCTTTCAGCCAATGCCACCGGAAATGTGCGGCACTCGGGGAAAACAATCTTCTCGAGTTTGTTTGCTGAGCCCCGAAAGCAGAGATTTCGCTTGAAATGTAGTCTACAAACTGATTCGGAAATTGAAATTTATTTCGAAGTAATTCTGGTGTCTTTTAAAATTTTTCAGGTCGACAGCGGATCTGTGGCGGTCTCTCGGTTCGGTTCCCTCTTTCGCCCTTATTCTTCTCCTGCACTGCATCGAGGCTCTTCGGACAACGCCGCCTTACTCCGAGGTCCACGCCCACGCACGCATCGTCAATCTACCCATCCTGCAGTCGCTCAGCGTTCTCACCGAACTCTTCCAGGCCACGGGAAACACCGAACTCCTGCAGGCCAACTTTGCCGATCTGGCCTCCATTCTCCTCGTCATAACAGCCACCATGGTGGGCGCACAGACAACGCGTCCTCCACAAGCGGCTAGCACCACCGAACAGACGGCTGTCGACTCCGAATGGAAGGTAAATGACAACGCTTAAGCGAAAAGCAGGAAAAAAATCCGGAGACATAAATCATGAAACTAAAAATTGTTAGAAATTGTTAAGTTGTTAGAAATTAGACTAAACTGTAGAACAAAGTGTACTACAATATGGAGTAGGTTCGGTTAATTTTTGGTGATTTTGTTGCAGCAGGTGTATAAGCTTCAGCCGTCCAAAGTGGCCATCGGTACTCTGAAAGAGCTTCTGAAGAACACAAACTGTGTCGTGCCGATCTCCTTCGAGATGATGGAAGACACGACCATGTATGCCGAAGGTCTTCATGTCACGGCCAAGTGTATTTTCCAGTCGTCAAACATCAACACCAAGAAAGTCATGGAGAACCTAACCGGGTACCTGAACAGCGACATCGAAGCTCAACGCGCGGTCGCAGCTGCCAGTCTATCTGCGGTAAGATGAACCGAAATGTAGTATCTGGCAGCTCGGCGAACAACCCGACAAGGTTGTTTTCCGGGTAGCGCACTCCTTCAGCTACCATCACTGAGAATGTGCGCCGCTTGAGGAGCAGGCTTGTCGAGCTTTCATTGCTTCGCCTTCCTTGCGGAACTTCCGGCTTTCATTCGTTTTGTTGCTGTGCTTGCAGATGCTTGAAAGCAAAAAGCCAGAGAAACCAGCGGCCGTTACGGAGATCGTCGGTCATCTGGCCGCGAAGAACTCCGACCAATCGGCTATAGTACGCATATTCTGCATACGTGGACTTGGGAGTCTTGTCAACTTCGGCCCAGAAATCGTAAGTGCAATTTTGTCGAAAAACTTCGAATCTAATTTCCCGTCTCCGAAGTCTGTTGTGCACTTAGGTGAATATTCACGCGGATAGTGTGATAAAGGTCATCCTCTCCGGTCTGGAA
>BDGG01000003.1:5152805-5165536 GCA_001949185.1 Ramazzottius varieornatus
GATATGCAGTTGTCTGGTAAATAAAATGAGTCGTGTGGTTGTTTGACATATTGAGCAGTAAAGGTCTTGGCACAACGACTTCGTTCGACAGGGAAGTGAGTACGCGGAGAAGATTCCCATGTATCTCAACCTGGTGATTGGGTACTTCCGGTCGGAAAGTGCCACGCTGAGGGCGAATGCTGCGCTGTTGGCCGGTAATCTGCTGGCCCAAGCTTCCAACTCAGCGAACCCTGACACGGTTCCCAGTCATGTCTCGCCGGCTGTCATACACTTGCTGGCTGACAAAGAACCGATGGTCAGACTAAGAGCGGCGGAAGCATTGGGGTTGATGTATCAGAAGGCCAGCCACTGAACGTGCGTTTTTATTCTTCGACGGCCATTGTTTTCTATTCATTTCATTGCTTGATTGTGATCATCTTTTTCAACTTTCTTCCGTCTCTGAGCTTTTCATTCTCTTCCCTTGTATGTGCCGCTTGCAGTTTTGATGAAGAGTTTCGGTACTGTGCGATTGATAGTCGTCTGGCATTGCTACATCGAAGACGCTTCTTTTATTACTAGCTAGTTGGGCCAAAAACTGAGAATACTAATCGAAGGTACTTTGAAACATGAAGGTGGAAGGGTGCACGGGCTTGGCTATTCTCTAAAGCTTTATTTTTCGACGTTGCAAGTCTGTTTGTCGTTCTCGGATCCTGGTGCCGCTGGTATTTTGTATGTAATCAATCAACAAGCAGCAATCAACTGCCGTATTCAGATGACGTCATCGCGGCCTGGCTTCGCAACGATTGATTTGGTATTGATTGCTCAGCTTCATCTTCATAATGTTGTGGTTTTCATTTGGGGATTGGGATTTTGGGATTTGATTTCTGAATCGTTTCTGCGCACCTTTTTGTCTGATTCTCCATACCAAACTGTAGACTTCGCTGTAGCGATCGATCGTAGTCTGCTTCCTGCCTTATAGGTTGCGGATTAGGTATTGAAGATATACTTCAACAGCTTGAAAGAGGCGAATACTATTTCGCCTGGTTTTGTACTATCATAGTCACTGATTCTCTGCCGATCCTTACCAAGCAGCGGTGGACGGGTGATTTATTCAGTGAATTGTCCAAAACACGTAACGGCTTCGCAGCCTCAAACGCAGCTCAGTTTTGGAACGGCAATCAGTCGATCGTTTTTTTTCATTTGAAAAATACCGTTCCGAATGTTGTTCGAACACCGAGTTTCCAGTTCAGTAGAGGTGAAATTCGCTTACTAATGACAAAAACTGCCCGTTGTACCGGTTCTTGACAGGTCGTAGGTGGCTGTTCCGTGAGTTTCGATATTAGGCTGAATATATCATCCGTTCACCGCTCTTACCAAGTAGTCTTTTGTTCCTTTCTACTAAAGTTGCAGCAGTGGTTCAGTAAACGGAACGTTAAAGGGTTTTTCGACTTGTTTGCCACTCTACGATGTATTGTATTAATAGAAACACACATATCTAGGAACGACTTCGCCGTGGTCTGGGACGAGATTCCAGTACTTACGGCATGAAATCTCTATATAGCGAAGATTCACCGAATAACCGTAGCGTTTGACCACAGAAGCTGGTCTTTTGACACAGGGATGAGGGTTTCATTGTCATCGATGACGTCTGGATGGCGCCTCCTGTTGTGATGAGAGGAGTGAACGAAGAGGAAGTTCCGTCTCGTACGTAGCATTTGGTAGAAGAAGTCGGGGTTGAACTTCAATCATCCGCGGGAGTTGTAGACGGTGGTGGCAGTATTGTAGACGTACCGGGCCAGGCCGTTTTGACTAACACGATGGTCAATGTGGTAGGCTTCGATCAACACCAGCTCGGTTAGAATGTCGAACGGGTTAGACGAAAATCCTTGCTGACAGCCGACGTCCTCACCACCACACATGCACCTGAACAGGCCATCTCCATCGCAAAACGCTTCGTCTTCTCCTCTAACGAAATAACTGCCATGTGTGTGACGCGATTCTTGACGGTCAGCAGTTTCAAGCACCTCCTCGATCAAGGGCTCAACGACGGCTTTGAAGATGGCTGGGTCGATACGATCTGGACGTCGGCATTTCTTCCCACCACTGGGAGGTGGCTTGTTCCATTCCTCTAGTGTTCGGGCGAAGTTATCTCTGTATCGTTTGACTTGCTTGCTAGCGTTCTCCGCAAGGACCTAGAAAACCATGTTCACGTTTTGACAAATGAAATGGCTCAGCAGAATTGAAACCACAGATGCATAACACGACCCATCATGCTCAGTACTTACAGCGCGCTTTGATAACACACCCAGAAAACTTCCGAACCTGCATAGACTTGATTTCAAAATATGGAGGGTTGCCCAACATGCGTTTGGATTGTCTCCTCGAGTGGCGCAAGTTTCTTTTGTTATTGACCAAGAGCGTGCGCCACTTGAAAAACGATCTCGAGACTCGAAAAGATTGGTTTCCCAAGTGGCGCATGCTCGCAGTGGTAATGGCTGGAACCGTGCGTCACTTGGCGAAACGATTTGAGTGAATCTGTCCGCCAAATCTGTATATTTCATAGAGTCGTTCCAGGTGGGAAGAACGCATCCGACCTTCCACCAGTGGACATGCCCAGTCCCTCTCACGCCAAGAACAACCTTTCAGGTTACGCTCTAGCTGTCTCGCCCTAATTCTTCTGCGTTGCATCGAGGTTCTTCGGACAACGCCGCCTTACTCCGAGGTCCACGCCCACGCACGCATCGTCAATCTACCCATCCTGCAGTCGCTCAGCGTTCTCACTGAGCTCTTCCATGCCACGGGAAACACCGAGCTCCTGCAAGCCAACTTTGCCGACCTGGCCCCCCTTCTCCTGGGCGGCCCAGGTCGCATACGCTGTTAAAAGTTCACAATGATTCGAAACTCGAAGAGTAGCATTCATGGTCGCGTCTGGTAAACATTGCTACATCGAAGACGCCTTTTTTTATCGTAACTCCAAATACTGATCAAAGGTACTTTGAAACATGAAGGTGACAAGATGCAGGGCGTGGCGGTTCTTTGGAGTTTTGTTCTTCGACGTTTGAAGTCCCTCTGTCGTTCTCGAATCCTGCTACCGCTGGTACCTTGTATGCCATCAATCAGAGGTTGCTGGAGAGGTCACAAAGTGGCATGAAAATAGGTCCACCACAACTTGACCTCTTTGACTCAGGGTTTAACAATTAGGCCACATTACTGCACGGAACATGATTGTTATTCTTAGTGGCGCACACTTGCGATTAATAACACTGGAAAAGGGCGCCACTTGAGATGACGACCATGTTCGGTTCATTTGCCGCCGCTACGTTTATCTTTGTCAAACATCAAATCATAGATGTGGTTCTTGTCTTGTTGTAGACTCTATCTATGACCAATCCGCACCTGCTTGCTTTGCGTCTTGGTGATCCTGTTACGATGAGTGACATAATCGATATGCAACTTGGTATTGACCAGATACTCAAGGAGCTGGAACGAGACGAATACTATTTTGCAAAATTGGTTAATCATCTAAAGAACGTCGAGAGTAGTCGCTTTCTCTACTGTACTGCCTAATTTTTGATTTAGAACCGTTTGTCACGGTTCGAATGGCTTCAGCCAATACAGTGTATACGCTCGGGAGATGATAGCTCGGCAAACAAACACGACCGGATCGCTTTCACAAGTGGCGCACGTTTCTAGTGTTGGGGGCTGAAAGCGTGCGCCACTAGGAAAGCCGATCTGGTTGAGCTTGTTAGCCGAACTCGCAAATATCTTCCGTAGTTTCTTCCATTCAAATAAAGATGTCACTTGCGAGAAAAGGTATTTCATTCGAGGCCACAGTTTAGCATCGAGAAACATTTCAGATCGTGCTGCTCGAGAGAAGAGAGGACATCCGGAAAAATCGTTTGAGAATGAATCAATGCTTCGTTTTCGTTATCGATGTCGGGATCAAGCGCGCGCCGGACAGTACTCTCGGCCCCAATGGGAGAGCATTCTTTCTGGGCGACAAGGTAAAAAGGGCGTCTGGGGGACGAAAAAAGGTGACACCCCTAGCTGGGGGACGAGATTTTGGGGAGACTTCCGTGGCCACATACTTTGGGAGACGAGATTTAAGCCTTTGAGGTGCCCGGCTCGCGATTGGTCGGGATGTCGTCTTCGGTCGTGACGAGCCGAATAAACTAAGTTGAGGTTTCGTCCAGTACTGTATAAAAAGAAGCAACGTTGAAGTTCAGCTTCCCTTTCGAATTCAGTTATGCTTGTCGTATACGTAACGGGCCAGCCCATTCTGACTGACTACGTGGTCGAACTCCCATCCTTCCATCATCATCCGTTCGGCCATAGAGTGGTAAGGACTGAGAGTAAATGCAGCGGTACAGGCCACTTCTCCGCCACACTGGCATCGGAACTTTCCTTCTGCATCGTAAAATGCTCGTTGGTCTCCCGGGAAAAATATTTACCGTGGAGAAGCTGGAAGTCGTTGTGCTTTGCCGGATGAAGCACGTCGTTAATCAAGGGTTCGATGACGCTCTTGAAAATGGCCGGATCAATGCAGGCAGGACGGCGGGACCTCTGGTTTTCTACTGGGGGCTTGTTCCAGTCCCTCAGTGTTCTTGCGAATCCGTTGGGGTAATTTTTGATGCGGTTGACGGCATATTCTTCGAAAAAGTGGAACACAAATTCTCCATGTAAACACAAATTCAGGAAAGCCAGCGAACTGCGATGAAAAGCGGTCCTTTTTGTTATATGCAAGAAACATTTCTGCGCTACTTGCCTTCGTCTTTGTCGTCGCCTAGCCGTACTTTGTGGGAAGGTTCAGGAACCATTCAGGGTGGACTTGTAGGTCATCGGCTTGAATCCTTTGCACTAGAAAGTGAAAAGAAGATATTGATCCTTGAGACATTACGTGGGAACCAGGAAGAACAGTTCCTCAACATAACAGTCGACCTTACTTCTCCTCATAAATATTTCCACCAGCTGAACTGGGATTCCGGGACAAGTACCATGCCGCAAGGCGTGACGAAGATATTCATTCCTGGGAATTCCGCAGTAGGCGCAGCTCGAGATCAGATACGTCAGGAAAAAGTCCAGAATTTCCGCCAGCCTCTGTAAAGCAAGTCATGCATATCGGTAAAAGATGCTCCCATCTTCCCTTTCCCACCTTCGTGGATCAACGGATTCGGCCGCTCGGACAATCCTTCTGCAACGGTGAGGAAGGAATTTAGGAAAGGTGGAGAGCAACCAGGTGGAGAACGTCGATTTGGCAGAAGCCAAGCATGGACAGACGAGTATGCCCAAATCAAGCAAGATTGATTGCACTAGGCTGCACGAGTACGTACACTGAAGCAATAGCGAAACGGAGTGGCCATTTTGCCCACCCTGGAAAAGACAGTACGAGGCTACTTTGCCCCTTCCCAGCAAAATGACAGTTGGCTATTATGCCTCCTTTTTCAGTCCGAATAGCTGGCGTCTATTTTTTTGCCCCCCCCCATTGCGGTTAACCTTCAACTTCGGTGCACACCCCAAAACTATCAGGTGGAAAAGTATGACTTGTCGGCTAGTTTCGGGCACCGACTTCGGAAATCTTTTACTTCCGTTTGGCCCTAACTTTTGCTCCCGCACTTTTTGCAAATTGATCTGCCATCCCCCGGCTTATAGATTTACTCCGGACCATCCAAACACGTACTTGAGTTGTAATGATGGTTTTCTCGGCGTGTCAGACTGCACAGATCTTTCATCGGATCACCTTTGAAACGACAGATTCGCCAGCTGATTCTTGAGTCTCGAATTTTTCGACTTGTCCTGTCGAATCTTCCATCCCTCGAAACAACCTACTGACAGTCGCTAGCTATGCATACAATCTACAAAATGTGGTCCTTCCCATCACGTGGTCTTATAGAATTAGCCAGCCGTAACCGATACCACGTGATCACCAGAAAGGATACACTTTGTACACTGTAATATGCCGCATGTGCAGCAAAACTGTAATATTTTCGAGGAGAACATAGCGGACTTGTCAATGTAAAACCGCATGGCGAAGTTGTCAGCTTTTAGGCCGCGCGGCGGCGGCGACACATTCTATTGCTTTACCTACCATGACCTAATGAAACGTGGCACGCACGCCCCTGGCGGCTCGCTGAAAAATTTTCCCACAGGCTTTTTAACATTAGGGAAACCTCTTTTCCTGTTTAACACGACAAGAGACTTTCAGAATTCTCCTTAGCTTCTGGACCAGTACGGTTGGATTTCACAAGGTCTATTCTAGCTAAACAACCGAGCAGCAACCAAACCGACCCAGTACTTCATCAGATCGGACGATGACAAGTTGGCCATGCGATGTTGCATTGGCAAGTCCGCTGTGTTCACCTCATACTGAACTCAAATACGGTCAACAGCTTCGCGATACGTTCGCCACTGAGAAGCTTGGCTACAGACTTTTATGTTCAAGTTTGTGATACCTAGATTCATACACGCAACGTCGCACGGATCGCGCTTCGTGCAAATCTGACGACCCTACGGCGGCGTTCGCAAGAACTCTAGACTCTTTTCGGCAAGCCAGCGTTATTCTTCGTTCCGCAGGGTTTTTCCCCAGATGGTGTCCGTCGGTCCAAAACAGACGACTGGTGTCAGCGAGATTTCGGCATACTTAGGACGCATATTGGACCATAAACCAATGTTACTTTTTCAACAGACGATATTTGCTGTATTGTTTGTAATTGAGCCAGCGAACAATCAAGAGTGTTGACCATGGTCGTAGCATATGAGAAACTATTGGGTTCGACTGATGTAATGCTCGCGATCGCGCTCTTTTGCACTTGGCGGAAGAAAGCCGAACGGATCTTTCCACTGCAGTTTTTGACATTAGCACTTCCACCATCAGCTGCTTTCGGTTAGGCTAATACAATTCAACAGCTAGAGCATGGCTCGCCGCAACCGAAAGATCCTGGGAAGTACCAGATTGTTTGGCATGTTGTACGGATTACTTTGCCTGTATCCGGTTTTCTTTCCGGTATCCGCCCAAAAGACGGAGATTCCGTATGGTGGAACCGTATTACCGCTAAACGGGAGTACCACCACGGTGTCTACACTCGGAAACTCTACACAGGCATTGGTGTGCTCAACCGATGCGTGCGTTTCTTTGGGTAATTTTATGGTTGTGGTGAATTAGAGTACACCGTTATGGACAGCATCCGTGCTGCGACAGAGATATTCCGAAATTTTCAGCGAACCAGTTCTTGTCATCAGTAAACTTCTCGGTGGATCCATGTGACGATTTCTACGCCTTCTCTTGCGACAACTATATTGCCGCTCGACCCCTCAATGGAGCACCAGGGATCTCCGTTGGGCTGGAGGTGACTCGTCGAGTAGGGAGCAATATCAAAGGTAACACCTTTACGAGAACGGGTTGCTTTTCTGCCTTCCTGTACATAAGAATGGTCTACTTTACAGAGATGCTGCAGCTGACACCTGAGGACTATTACGTGTATGATCAGACAGACGCAGAAGTAAAAGCAAAACGCGCTTATAACCAGTGCGTCGACAATCGTGAGTGTCACTCAGTGCAAAATGGGTGCGGTTCCGTGCGAAAACACAGAATCACAGCCCGTTCAAGCAAACTTGTCACGATCCTTTCAAAAAATCGATTCTCTCCTGTTAACGATTTCTGGGAGTTGTTTCTAATTTGATCTAGTATCTGATCTAGTACGTACTGCACGCGCTAGGGCTTGAGTGAAATCAGGCACGCTGGATTTTACAGACTTGAATTTCAGAAAAAGAGTTGATGCTTGGTCGGATGACGTCCCTCACCCAATACACCCTTACTGTCTCTTCTCGGCAGCCAACGCTAGTTTCAAAGAATTTGTTTCCGTTTGATTCTAGCAGCTTATCGACAGGGCTTTCACCCGTGACCTAAAAGATAGGCCCGAAAGTCTCACCGTCAATTTTCCAACAACATTAAAAAGCTAGTGGTGACAACTTTGCTCGAACGGGCTGTACTTACATTGCCGCCACTTTCAGGCCTTTTCGGTTCGTTCAACGCCAAAGCATTGCTGACATTCATGAATGCAGTTTTGCCGGGGGGATGGCCAATAATAACTCCCAACTGGGACCCTTCGCAATTTGATCTTTTCACTGTGCTCCTCGACGCGGCTGTTTATGGCGTTCAACCGTTCTTCATCACGGAAGTCATCCCTGATTTAACTGCTCCTACGCAAAATCTCCTCGCTTTTGCCCAACCCACAACTTTTGCTTCGAAGGACACGCTGAACAGTGAGGACGGAGCGGACACTGCCTCGTCTTATCTACAGCAGATTGTGGAGACCACGCAACTTATTCTTAACAATACGGAAGGATCTCGTCCAGTATCCTCCATTCTAAACGACGCTATCGACATCGTCGACCTCGAAATAAACATCACGCTGGTAAGCCAGGCTGCCCCTTGTTTTAAGAAGACAATGTCAGAAACACTCCCCAGTCGGCATCAATCTTTATTCTTCTATCGCACGCAGACTGATGCAATGAGTATTACTGTGGCGACACGTATATTTCAAATTCTATGTCAGGCGGGGTAATATTTCTGACATCGCAGAAAGGAGGCCAGCAAGCCAAAAACGCATAACCGTTGTCTGACGTGGCGCAAGTTCTCGTTACTATTGGCTAGAGCGTGCGCCACCCCCCAAAACGACCTCAAATAAGGTTTTGCCTTCAGTGGCGCACGCAGTCAGTGCTATTGCCTGATAGCATGCGTCACTCAAGAGGACGGTCATGTGAGTTTCGTTTGCCATTGGCCTTCCGGGTTTTAGCTCCAGCGTTCAGTACGAACATCCTCCAAAAGCCGGAATTCCAGGTCGGGCTTAACACAGTACAGGAGGGAGACATTACGCTTTATACAAACAAAACCACGTTTGGCTTCTTTCAAGACGCGGCGCTGAGACGATCCAGCTTGTTTCGGCGATTCATCGACTTCCACAGAGGCTTCCTCGCCACCGCCAGTGTCAGTACCCCAATCGATCGAAGCACCATTGTGGTTCCGGTGACGTTCGAGGTCTTTGCTAGCTTGGATGAGATCGTGGCATCCTTGGAAGTAATGGGGAGCGAAGGCAAACGCCAGCTGGCAAACTACATTGGATGGCAATTGATTAACGCTAACTTCCCATTTCTGTCGAAAGACGTTCAGGAGATTCGCGAGAAACATCTGCGACGAATTAAAGTCATGAACGAAGATACTCCTCCAGTGGCAAACCAGACGGAGACCACCTGCATCAGAACACTGCAGGCAGCTTTGCCTCTGGCATTGGAACTGCTTTATGTCAAGAAATATGTACCCTCGGACCTTCAGCCCAAAGTACGGTGTATTCTCTCTCGTTGTCAATTGCTCTTCGAAGTCATCGATGATCCCATAGTTTTGAGAATTATTGCTTCAGGTTGCGATGCTGATTAGTGACACCGAGATGGGTTTCGCCGAGTTGCTGCGACAAGCTTCCTGGATGACCAGCGCAACCAAAGATCTGGCCTTACAAAAGCTTGACAACATGCTGAACTTTGTGGCTTTCTCGAACGAGGTTGTGAACAACAAACCGGCGGTAAACGCAGAATACAGCCAGGTAAGTCGAGGCAAACTCATGCACGAAAAGGCTATGCTCTTTCTCAGTGGATGTCGAACATCGGCAGCGAGCTCAGAGAACAAGCTCGACAAGATTCCTTTCCCGAGTAGCCTGCACCATTCGGGTAAACAATTATGTCGAGTGCCTTCGCCTGGGTCCCAGTACTAGTACTCCTGTACTTGACGTTGCTTTTTACCGGTACAACACTCCGTTGCAGGTTAGGATTGAAGCCACGTTCTTCAACACGATACAAACCGTTAAGAGATATTTGGTGAACAAAAATTTAAAACGATTGGACATGGTCAACGTCAGATCGGATCCCTTTCGGTTCCCTATGGACATCACGCAGGTCAACGCTTACAATGATTTCGTCCAAAACATAATATGTATGAGTACGGTATATTCACGCGCACAAATCCATTACTGTCATTCCTTCGATGTATCTAGTTATCCTTTCTGGTATCCTGAACGCACCACTGTACGATCCTCAAGTCCCCCAGTATTTGAACTATGGAGCCATCGGCGCCATCATAGGCCATGAGATCACTCACGGATTCGACACCACAGGTTGATTTCCAGAAGCTCGCGTACATTATACAGCACTGTAAAGCATCTTGAACTTCGCGAATTACGCGTCATGGTAAGCGTGTGGTGCGTTTGTCACCATACCCGTAAACTTCACGCATAATGTGACGTCAGTTCGCGAAGTTCAAGAAGCATTACAGTGTGCATGTCAGGCGCGCTTGCCAACCCGATGTCACCGTGACGTTGCAGCACTGATCAATCGTAGGTCGAGTCATGTGACATCGGGTTGGCAAGCATACCCGACATTGTAGTAGCTATACGTGCACAGCATAGTGACGACACCGGAATGCAAGTTTTCTTTTCAGGAGCGTTGTTCGATCCGAACCAGATTCTCCGTGTGTGGTGGGATAATGCAACGCTCGAAGCATTCATTCAACGAAGCCAGGGGATTGTTCAACAGTATAGCGGATTCTGCACTGCAGGCATAGGCTGCGTCAACGGTCAGCTGACTGTTGGGGAGAACATCGCCGACAACGGTGGGGTCAAGGCTGCTTACCGGGTAGTTACGAACTTCTTACACTACACTCGTATATCTTTCAGCCAAGTGAAGTATGCAGTGGTAATTTCCATAGGCGTATTTTGGGCATTTCCGCGATCGAGTGTCGGGGGTCCCCGAAGCAAGTCTACCTGGATTCACCGACTTCACGCCGGAACAGATGTTTTTCCTGTCGTACAGCCATGTCTGGTGTGGGATCGACAGACCAGATCAGGCGAGATTCTATTTGCTCAACGACCCCCATAGTCCAGGCGAATTTCGTGCGAATGGGCCGCTTTCTAACTTCGACGATTTCGCGAGGGCGTATAACTGTCCTGTTGGCTCCAAAATGAATCCACTACAAAAATTCTCAGTCTGGTAGTTTGCATGCGACGAATCTGCATTACTCATGGCTCAGTAACTGTTACTCAATTTTGAACTTTAGTTTTAGCACTGTGAAGACTTTGATGATCTGAATAAATTGATACCGGATAGCGGAGTCAGGAGACCTAACCCTATCAAATATTTTCGTAAATTGTTACGTAACGCTTCCCATCTTCGAGGACTCGGCGGTTGCAATGGCAGTCCGAAAAACGAGCGCGCATCTATCCGTTTTGAAGTATGAAGTTCGGCCCGGTACAGGGGTAAAACCTGCAGCAACGAGAATCAGTGAGCTGCAACATTTTATGGTTTGGACTTTATTATGCATCCTTATAAACGCACGATCCGTACTTTTGTACTGCAAAACTTTTCACTGAGATCAGTTTGGCCGTTGTTCAGCTGGACCTAGAACAAGCAGGACGCCACATAAGGACGCTAGCGCCAAAAGCCCGGAAATTACGCGGCGTAAAGAATTCAAGTTAACTTCGGTGTCTTTATTCAGAACCTGCGTAACGTACGCAGGTTCTGAACGCTCAGGGCCGGCCGACCCGGCCCTGAGTGTGCCAACCCCCCGCCCCCTAGGAGAAACATCGAAACTTGGTTTCGCGGTAAACTGGGCCATCTTCCCACAAGGGGAAGAACTAAGGGTCTCGTTGTGACGTGAACAGCACCTCGAAAAGAAGTAAAAATAGCAAAAATCGTAGAAAATTTAGGAATTCCACGAGATAAACAGTCAAAGATCCAGCAGATCCTGTCAAAAACTGAACCCGATACTAGCTCACACATGCGTACCACTAAGAGTAATTGGTCGTTCAGTTGAACGACCAATAGCATTTTCGATCCGTCGCACTGAAGTAGGCGGCGCATTCAACTGTGCGTAAGTCCTTGATTCTCCCTTGGACTTTCAGGTCCGACAAGACCGAAAGTTCGGATCGGCCAATCTCCAGCTGGCTTTCAGTCTCAAAACCAATATTTGTTGATGACTTCAGATCATGTTTACTGTTTTAGATGGGTATATCAAAATAACAAAACTGACAAGTGGGACTTTGGAATTCCAGATTTTTGCGAGGACCTTCTGGAGAAGGAAATAGGAATATAGGAATACTAAGAATTTCTTTCCTATTTTCCATTCCAGGGGCATTCGGCCTGGAATTTACAACCTTAACTTTTGGTGACTTCCGGTCATTTCCCGAAGTTTTGAAGTTTTCCCCTAGGGGGGTTGAACGCATAGATTCCCAGGGTCCGTTCGGTTCTGAGCAGAGGAGGTAATCCAGATTTTGGTTCCCTTTTGTTATTATTTTCGACCAATGTGAATAAAAATTCGGTTCCCTCTCGTTCCTGTTTTTCTTCCCATTGGTTGTAAACAGGAACGAAAGGGAACCGAAACCCGGCTTACCTCCTCTGCTCAGAACCGGACGGTAATGCTGTAACATGCTGGTCATTGTAGACAGAGCAGAATCAATACTTTTTGGATTTCTTCTTAGACTTATTGAGGGAATAGTTCTTTCTAGTTAGACTCTACGCCGAAAGTATTTGCGCCAAATGAGCTTGTATGTATTCTTGCAGGGAATTGATTTTCTTGATTCCCGCCTTTGCCGAAGCTGAGTTCTTCTCCCTGAATGCTCAGACCTTGCAAACGTGCTCTAAGATCGGAGTAATGCAGTCAGTACATGTACAGTAGTATTAAACGAGTTAAACCTGCACACCTGCCTGGCCTA
>BDGG01000003.1:5165586-5197853 GCA_001949185.1 Ramazzottius varieornatus
CATTTAGGCCAGGCGCGTGTACGTAAAAAAAACACCACATCTGCATATACAAACAGAAACTCCCTTATAAGTCCGCAAAGTTCTTTTGCCTTGAACAGTTTGACGATCCCAATGTTCTCTGTTCATACATTATCAAGATATCATCGCGCGTGAGGATCACGTTCCACATGATTTTTCAAGCGTTCACCTTGAGTGCCCGTGCTGTCTTGGTGAAGCTTATGAAAAATGGAACTGTCCTGAATAGAAAAATGGAACATCTGAATGTCAGAGTCGGCCACTAGCTGCTTAAGCTGAAATTGAGCTCGATTGTGGTAACCTCGCCTTGTGTGCTTGATTTGACTTACTCTTGGCTTGCAGGAGGCCTCCGAAGCATACTTGACTGAAATGATAGACGATGCCAGTTTGTGCGCCATCCATGCCAAGCGAGTCACCATCATGGCCAAAGACATCCGGCTGGCATGCCGTGTACGAGCAGAATTATCTGGCTGCTCTTTTTAAAAATTGCTAGCTTCATGTCAGAACTGCTGCCGTGTAACACCCATGCTTCCTAATGGCGGAAACTCTAAACTCGGCTCATTTTCCATTTGTTCTTTCTTCGCATGAACTATAAATCAACCTCAGAATCGGATTTCTTAGGATGAGAAATTTCGAAGCACCCTCGCGGAAGAAAAGCAACGACCAGTGGTAACTGCAGTACCATGTTTCGGGTATCTCAAGTGATATCCATTTGCCAATCACCAGTTCTTCTCGAGAGTGTCTCGTCCCCGTTTGCTGTACCGTGGTGCGTAACTTAATCCCCAGCTCAGGGTAGAGCGCGAGAAGCACATGCTTGTCGCGCTCCACAAGCACAACTGAGTGAGAGCACTTGACATGCTCTCGTACAGCAAAAGACTGTCTGTCCACCTGCAGAAACTTATACCGCCGTGATCTTGCCTCTAGATATACTAGCTGGTATCCTCAACTCGCCATTCTACGATCCGCAGGTTCCGCAGTATCTGAATTACGGAACCATCGGTTTTGTCATTGGTGACGAAATCACTCACGGATTCGATACCACGGGTAAATCTTCATAAGCTTACGTGGATCGAAGGCCGGTAAGCAATCCCGCGATGGTCGTTAATCTGAGTGGCGCAGGTTTCCTGCCAATAACGAAAGAACAATGCGCCACTTGAGATAACGATCTTGCCGAGGGTAGTTGCGGCCTCTCAGCTTTTGTGTAGTACCAATAAACTGAGTCATGAGGCATTTTTAAGGAGCATTGTTCGATCCGAACCAGATTCTCCGTGTGTGGTGGGACGACGCAACGCTCCAAGCATTCACTCGGCGAAGCCAAAGGATTGTCCATCAGTGCAGTGGATTCTGCATCCCGGGCATAGGCTGCGTCAACGGTCAGCTGACTGTTGGAGAGAACACCGCCGACAATGGTGGAATCAAAGCTGCTTATCGGGTACGTACTTACAGACAACTTTCGCTGTATGTCAGGCCCAGAAAAAGTATAGCAGGATGTTTTTCACAGGCATATTTTGAGCACTTCAGTGGTCGAACGTCTGGGGTTCCCGAAGCTAGCCTGCCTGGATTCACCAACTTCACTTCCGAACAGATGTTTTTCCTCTCGGCTCGACACACTTGGTGTGGAACCGATCGACCAGATCGAGCCAGATTCTTTCTGCTGAACGATCCCTACAGTCCGGGCAAGTTTCGCGTGAATGGCCCACTGTCAAACTTCGACGAGTTCGCGAAGGCTTACAACTGTCCTGTTAGCTCCAAAATGAACCCAGTACAGAAATTTTCTGTTTGGTAGCGCACAAGAAATGAATTCGATTTGCTCGTTTCAAGACGATCGCTCGACCTTTACACAATGTAAAATAAAGAAAATTGAGCTCAGTTTCCGAATCTAAAAAAGCCGAACATCTCGGCCTCGTGGCCACTTCACAATACATTTCTTGTGGATTCTTAGAATTGTTTCTATGGGTTGCGAAAGGGAGCTCGAAGACTGCGCGACAACTAGCCTGTTCGGCCATTGATCGCCGGTCGAATTAGTTGCGTCACAAGATATCGAGCAATGCTTTCAAATTTTCACTATGTTGGATAAGTCTTTAACGCGTTCTGGCGCGGCCATCCATGGGAAGATGATCCTGCGACCCGGTTATAGCTGTCATCTGCTGTTGATCTTCTGCCGAAAGCTGAAATGCTCATGCCGGCCAGTCCTCGGACGTAATTTTCATTAATCAGCCACCAAGAGACTTCGTCCGAAGATTTTCTGGAAAATAAAGAAGGTTACTAGAATACATGTCTCCATTTATTCAGGATTTCAGCTGGTTGTAACGGACAACAACTGTACTTTCTTATGTGCGCGAGGATGACAGTCATGAAGGAAAGGACTACAATCAAGGAAACAGCGCAAGCCACAGCCGTTTCGACGTAGTGTGTGCTTTCTGTAATTACTCAACTTCATCAATAACAACAGTACGCAGTATACCATAGATTGGTTGAGATAACGATGGAATAAACGACTGATGCTATCCATGGTAGTTTGTTTGGCGGTTATTAACCCACCCTAACTATTCAGAGTTGTGATCCACTGCCCCCCTTATGAGTGACGTTGCAGCCCATTTTGGCTACAGTTACAAATTTTTTGCCTTGTCGTTTCGGCAAATTATATCTCGCGTGATGCTAGCTGCGTAGTGCTTACTTACTGGTCGAGCATACAGGATTTTTTCCGTCGTAGCCACAAACGGGGCGGTCTGGTACCGGCCAAACTGGTCCAGGCCATTCTATGGCATTTACCTCGCGCATTCCAAACGGATCGGCTTGCATGTTCTGGAGCAACTGTCGTACACAAAAGAGATCCGTTATGTTTCGTGATACTGTACGAGTGCTGGCCACCCGGGGTGGAAATGCGAGCCTACTGAAAGTTTGCCATTCTGAGCGAACTGCTGCAAGGTGTAATCCCCGCCATATACTGCGCCAATCCGGTCGAACTTCAATCTTCCCGTCCGCAAGTGAAAATTTCGGTTGTAGAATCTCTGGGCAACGTGGGCACCATCATATCGCCATTCCGTTGGAGGGGACTGCAGTAGTTCCGTTGACACCTGTTTTAAAGTGCAGGGATATTTGTGTAAGTGATGCAACAAAAGTACGGGCGAAGTGTTGTAAACTTGCCGCCTCATACCGGGTTTGTAAAGTTAGCCCTCGCTGAAGCTTCTATTGCTTGATTGACTTTTTGATTGTCAGTCTTGGCTTTCAACATGGTATTTCAACATTTTTCTAATTTCTGATCCCTTGGATTCGGCACGTTCTAAACCCTGGGCCTGGCAATTGTACTTGGAACTTGTAATTGTAATTTGTAATTGTAATTTATATCTGTATTTTGTACCTGTAACTTGTAATGTTAAGAAAAATTCTGTGAAGATGGGTGGCGAACTGATGAGTGAAACATTCGGGATGCTGGAAGATAGAATGTGCAGGATCATTGGATCAAGTGGCGCACGGTGCCAGCCAGTGTCGATGAAAATTTGCGCCACTGAGATAACAGTCACGCACGCGCTGTTTTCCGGCCTCCGTTCCAGGAACAACGACTTTGACGTTTTGTACATACTTGTCCTGACTCTTTTGATCGACAATAAACAAAATTCTCAAAGGGGCTGAAATATTATGAGGACTGGAATATTTCAGACATATCTTTCGTAAGATTTCTGTGTAGCACACCAAGATCCTTTTCATCAGTGACAGTACAGTGCCGAGCAGCGAGCCTTACTCAGCTGTTGTCGAAAACTAACCCGAAAACGTTTTTCAAATTTTAGCAGACAGTCTGGAAGTTGCTCTCTGAATAGCGGAAGAAACCAATGCATGCCTGGGCAAAAATTCTTTGAAGGTAGTGTCATCATCCCGACAGTAAGCTCTTTCGCAGTTGCCGGTTGGCGCCGAAACTGATTGCACCGGAATACCATACTTTCGACGTCAAGTTCAATTCGTATAATAATATTTTATAACCTATTCCATGGACAGTCAAGGATTTTCGCCCAGACTGTGGAGAAGGTTTTCATTTAGCTTTGTGCTGGCATTTCAGCTTCGAATGCAGAGGATGAACCTACCTCCGTTGTCAGAATGGTAGACAAGCCGCTATTTTAATTTCTTCTGTCACTGATGGATGGGCTCATGTACGAAATACTGTGAGAGTTGCTCGATTTGTTCCGGGAACGGGAGGCTGAAACCAGCGCGTGTACAACCGTCATATCAGTGGCGTAAGTATTCATCAGTACTGGCTGGCAACGTGCGCCACTTGATACACTAATCTTGCACATTCTATCTTCCGGCATCCCGAATGTTTCACTCATCAGTTTTCCAACCATTTTCACAGAATTTTGCTGAACTTCACAAGTTACAAGTACAGAATACAGATACAAATTACAATTACAAATAACAATTACAAGTTCCAAGTACAAGTGCCAGGCCCAGGGTTTAGAACGTGCCCTTGGATTCTCTAAATACTCGTGTTGACTGAACCCAATATTGTTCGAATAATAGCCCACTATTTCATCTATCGATCTCTCCATAAACGTTTGGGATTTAGTAGGAGAGAACAGGCGAACCTGGACGGCTAACGTTACAACCTCTCTCTCGTAGTTTTCAGAGTTTAACGTGCACTCAACCGCGTATGGGTCTATGTTGCTCATTTTGAACCGGCGTTACCTGTATGTCCTCTATGAGCCTCACCCAATCACTGTTTACTGATCACGTGGCTGAGTGCTCGTTAAACTCTTACTACAGCAATGGTTTGCTCTTAGATGTAGAAGTCAGACATCAAGATCGCAGGCGGTTACATCACGCTCCATTCCACTGCAGCCTTTGCGGGGAACAGTTGTTTGGAAAATGGATATCGGCATACGAGAATGCGTCCAAAGTGTTTTTCTCCGAATCAGTATTCTAATTGGCTTTGATGACCCTGACGTCAGGGCACTACCCGATGTGTCAGTTGTTTCAATATACCGCACCCATGAGTGCGCTGCGTGGACCAAGCTAAACTGGCTTGACGTGACCCCATTTCGAGCCGCAGTCAAGTAATATACAGTACATAATCAAACTATTTTTCCTCGCAAAGGCTGTTTGGGCTGAGGCAAAGCTGACAGGGAAATTCCGTCAAGCCGGTCACTGCGATTCTCATACCAATATGGCACTAAAATGGAGTAGAGTCTACTCTGTGAACTAGGATGGTTTGTACCGGTCGAAATAATACCGGGAAGCACCAAATAAAATCAGGAACCGGGGAAAAAATGCCCGACAAACAGCGTTCTGACGTAACACATTTTAATTTGATTCTTTGATTGCCAGCACGATGGTCAGCTGATCGGCGGGGCTTCTGTGTGGAACTCCTGACGGCGAGCAAGATAATCAGAGTTAATCAGCTGTTTACATCTCTGTCAATCAAGAGCATCAGTCAAAAGATGCTACGTCATCGGAGCGGAATCGTCCGCCAAAGTACGACAATCTTGCCCTTCTTCCCGCATTGTGGGGTAGCATCCAGATATTATTTTCTCCAATGCAGTCCATTCCTGATTATATTGATAGAACGAACTCCCTCTCCGCCATATCGATTTGAGGATCAGAATGTCCGGGATTCCCTTGTGAGCACGAGTCGCGGTGCATTGGTACGTACTTGCGCAGTTATCATCAGCATTGCATAAGCAGCCGGCAGGTGGAAGTTCTGCAAATGAAAGTCCGATAAGTAATTGAAAACAGTAGCACCTGTAGGGTAGGTATGTCTAGACCGGGTTGTGGATCTTGGTGTAGTTTGGTCAAGACCTCGCATCGTGGGGTCATGACCAAACGACCCTGTTTTGCTCGACCCCGAGTCTTTCGGTCGAGTCAAAGGAGTTATGGTCCATGCGTAAGGCATTCCGTCGAACAAACAACCCCATGGTGAGCGACCCGGCCCGGCCGGACCTACCCTGAGCACCTGCGTTGCCAAAGCAGAAAATGTAGCCTGGGAGCGACCGAAAAATTGTTTCTGTAAATTTCAGAAATTTCTTTACCTCGACGTCTTTCGCGTAAGATGTATTGAACTTCGCTAGGGACGCATTGCGCCACCCCTCGCGTAGATAGTATCCGTCAGTACCGAAAGGCGGGAACGCTTCGCTCTTATCGGGCTCAACAAGCAGAAGTGAAGAGTAAGCATGTTTTGTCATCTGAAATCGGTGAGAATGAGCGGATTTCATGACATACGAGCCGTTGCTTGAGAGCGCTGCTTAAAACACAATGGTATGCTCTGAAAATTCAACGACGCTCCCAGAGAGGGCTTTGAACTTTACGAAGGCTTTGAGTTCCGCTTGGCTGTAACGGTTTCGTTGAAATCTACGGTGAGCCTTCAGAGCGGACGAACATCCTTATAAAGTAACGGAGTAGTCAGCTTGGCGGCCCATGCTCAGCTGGGTCAATGATACCACCGTGGCAAATAAAAAAATCTAAACCGTAGGGTCAAGGGGTTACTCTCGGCCAAAAGACTTGATCAAAACGCTTGGCCCCAACTAAGCGAATCAACTACTTCCACTGACCCGAAACATTAATGAAGGGTTTTGGATACCAGCACCGACCCAGAACCCTCCTACAGTTAGGATTCTCTGATTTATGTCGGCAATGTTTGCAATTGGCTTATTCCCCCAACGATCTAGTATTAAACTCTGGAGTTTATCACTAGATCGTCGGGGGAATATGCCACTTTGTGAAAGTCGATTGGCCGCTCCAGCAAGCTGCAGTGACATATAGCGTTTTGATTGAGAGTTTGATCGATCATGCTGCAGCCCCGGCAATCAGCTGTTTGGAGAGACTGGACTAGATAATGTGCTTTGGCGCATCGGAGCTGATTTTGGTTCACTGTTCGGTGCGCCGGCTGATCAATCTGTTTCAAATGCTTTCAATCAGCACTCTCGATCAAAGAGTTTCAAGTCACCGGAGCATGCTGGATCATCCTGGAGTGGTCAATCGACTCTCACGTGCGAGTCCTGTAGTTTATTCCAGGATCGCCGGGGAATTTAGCTACCTATCTCAGATCATAGAAGAAAGTCTCCTCTATCGTCTCGCCGGGACGGTTCAGCTATTGGAATGTCGGGTAAGGCATAATTCCCTCGTCAGTCGGCCACAGTGGATAGAACGGCAGCGCTCCGCCTGTCTTCCGCTGGCCGCTAAGGTTAAGGATAGGGGGAAGAGAAGAGGGGTGAGGAGGAAGGGTGGAAAAGGTTGAGATGGGGTTAAAGTTGAGTGTGCAGATGTTGTTTAGCCCAATAACGCAGACTTCTTCGAGTAGTCTTAGATTGTCCTTACTTTGTGTATTTCTTCCTTCGCTCGGCCTTATTAGTGGTGTGCGACCAATTGCTAGTTAGCCGGTTCATGTTTCGTGATGGTCTAGAAGTTCGTGCTGTAAGTGCTGATCACAAGGGATACTTTTGGCATCGGGTCTGTCTAAAAGGATCGTCAGGATAGTGGGTGGGATATCTGGGCGGTTTGCGTACCGATCAGGCGATCGATATGACATCACAGTCAACATCCAAAACTCTCCGTGTCAGTCGGATTATTTCCATTCACTCCGTGCCAGAAGTGCATTTTGTGATTAACACTTTACAGTATCTATGGCTTTTCTACGAAAAACTGAAAGCGACTTGTTCATTTCAACTTGAATGAAGGTGTGCGGTGTCGGTGACCTCCGAGGCGTTACGCAATCTACAGTGCGGCGAATCAAACTTGTCCTAATTTATTCCAAAAATTCAGTCGCCTTTGGTAGTAGATTCTACGATCAGTCATAATTTTTACGAGAATGCCCTAACTTTCTGTTATCAGATACTAGCCTGTTATAGATACTAGCCAGATATCTCGTGTCTGATAAGAATATCCGGAATGCCGAACCAAAACTTTAACGGCTCAACGTAAAAAGCGGCGGTCGAACTGCTTGTTCCATCATTTCGCAAAACGATTTTTGAGTTTAGAAAACTGATCTAACGCAGTTCAACCAAGCCGCTGATGCAGAAAGTTGGGCAGTTGGAGCTAAGGGTGGAAAGTATGGCCGAGATCCTTCAGCCTGAATTTAGCTAGAATTTAAAACTCCGGAAACAGTTGCGGTTTGCCCCGATCACTACCCGCAAATGTAAAAAGGACGGCAGGCCGACGACAGATCAGTTAACTAGGATGCTATCAAAAAAGCTTTGTACCTTGGAAGATGGGTCTTCTTTCGAGTTTATAAGGGGGGTTAAAAAAATCCACGGTGATTTTCCGGACAAGTTAGCTTCGCCGCACTATAGAAGGCGGATAATCCTCCGTAAAGCTACCAGCGGCGTGCGTCTGGTGCCATAATAGACATTTTTACGATGCCCAGTTGCCGACGGCTTGGCACAAACCATAGATAACTTATATGTCTAGGAAATTTACCTACCTGGTCCTGATGATCGTTGTACTTCCAGCCGAAGTTGCCGAAGAGGGGATGACGAGAGATGATGGCCAGCAGATGCACCTGAGCAAAAGGTGATATCTTCTACGTATATCTCCTCGGATAGCTGTCGACCACTTCGCTTTCTTCTTATACTAGCACAATCGTTTAAACGTTTACGTCAACTTACGTGCTGTCCTTGCGTCATGTTCACACCATCTGCCGCAAGCTACAGTAAATTCGCGTGGATCAGTGAAAGCATGCTTCGCACGAAAGGGCCTAGCTCGACCAGAGTTTTGTTACAATATATCGAATGTACTCTCGGATGTACAAGCAGCCGTCGACGCACTTGTAAAAAATCGACGGATTCGATGACGTCAAAAGCTACTGTCTGTTTGATGTTATTGTCTGTCTACTGATGACCCAGGACAGCAGAAGGCACTGTCCTGGGTCATCGCCATCCCATGATTTTTGCTTGTAGTTCGATATCTTTTGACCTCTTCATTCAATTTTGGAAATTTAAACGCTGTCGTGTGGAAGACACTTTTGGCTTTTAAGCCACGTGACATACTTTTTGCTTTTTCCAATCAATCGCCCGGTGCGCACTGGTCATACAAACACGGAAATCGGGCTTGTTTCTTGCGCCTGCTCACAGGTCACGTCGGAGGTTTCGGAATTTGAATTTCCTACATGGATGCACGAACATTGACGTACGTATGGCCTCTGTACAAATCTGATCCTTTTCTACTTCTCTCCATACGGTAACTCTGGTCGGCGAGGCTCGTGCACGATCATGCGCCGAGTTAATTAGTATCAAACCAATAGTACCATCAGTTTCCGCATGGTTCCTCCAAAGACGAAGTAGATTGCAACTACAAAATTGCACATGTGTAAGTTTCTTCCTTGGCTTCGCTTACGTCTAGTTATCTACTGTCCGCGATGCTCAAACGAACCTTTTGCTAAACGGGAATCCAGAGGTTCATCTTTTTGTAAAATAAGTTTCCACAACGGTTGAACATCTCTTTAGATTACTCGAAAAACAGAGATCGATTCTCATTGAACGGATGTGCAACTGCCAGCGCGGCAGGCAGGATGTGCAGAATCAGGGTTAATGACGAATAATGATTTTAAAAAGGTTTTTCCCAAAAACTTAAACGTGAAAAATATTTTGCATGTGAAACTCGTTTGAAAGAAGCAGCCGATGCAATTCTCAAGTTGCGATAGATGTTCAAAATTCGCGATACCGTTTTGACGATTGAAGGTTAACTCATATTTTTATGACCCTACTGTGTACGGAACCCCATATAGGGGCGTATTGCATATGGTCAGGTAGCACATTCATCTGCTCATAAGACCGTAGACATTGCGGAACATGCCGTGCCACAGGACTTCTCTTTACGGATGTCTTTTCCGGAACTACCGAATTCGGCTAGACGTCCCATTAACGTTGACAAGCGTTCCGCATTGTCATTCCACCATGCTTCCACTAGACAGTAAAAATTTCATTGTCATGTGAAAGACGGTGGGGAAATCACCGGAGAATTATGGCCACATTTTCAATAAGTCGCACTTCTTTTAAGCTGAAGTAGCATACCGCGCGACTTCTTGACTGTCGACTCACCTCGGGTAACCCTGTCGAGCTCCGTCATGACAGCGGTGAAATTTGTGTCGGACGAAAACCCATCGACTTTCAACAAAGTGAAGTTAGTCCTAAAGGAAGCACTTAGCCCTTTATGCACCTCAAGACAAAATGAAAGCGCACTGGGGCGTTTCGCTTCGCAGACGAAGGCAACAGTCGTCCAGTTGAAATGCTCGAGCAATCCACGGAATGTCTTCGTGAACGTCACAATCCAGTTCGTGCCTCCAGTGACATCGAGTCGTGTTGGCCACTTCACTTTATTCTCCAGATCGGCCACCGGTACGGTACTACAAAAGACAGCCCACGTAGTACAGATTAGTCATACCGTACGGAGATTCTTTCCACCGCAGTGCAAAGTTCGTAATGTATCAAAACAAGGAACCTGGCCAAAAATACCAGCCCTGCCCCTGGGAAGTGTGGAACAGCTGGGGAACCGCACTGCCGAGCCTAACGTCGCAGCTCAAACTGATGAGTTATAGCCTTATGTAGCGTACAATTCAGTCGTTTATCATACTATGCCGATTTCCCTGACTGCCCCGCCCGGACAGATCAGTTGTTGCGGGCAAAATGGTTTCTCTCCCATTGTCATTTCTAGTTGTTGTCCACATGGAGACCTGTGGCTGAATAAGCAATCGATTTGCAAGACCTCCAGAAGTCTATAGAGGTTAACTCGTTCACTTATGCGGTTGAGATCCCATAGCACAGGATGCAGAGGCATAACTGCCGGGGAATCCACGCCGAAACCTCCGAATTTTCTCTTACTCACGCTTGATGATCAAACTAATTTCGTAAGCAGTTTTCTACTCCAACTGGTTTTGCAAGCAAGCTTGACGGCCTGTATTGGTGAGTAGACAGTACGGCGATCGGCAGAAAACGATGTCCAGAAAATCTGACTTTGGAGCTAGAAATCAAAGTGTCGTTGGTTTCCATATCCTTTCCGTAAAGGTTTTTCACAATGTCCAGCCTTCAATAGCAAGCAGCTGTCTAGCCCTTCAAGACAAGCAGCCTCGATGATACACCAAACAAGCCCTGAAGGACGCGCTATCTGCTGGGATTACGCTGAGCAGCTCCAGTCTTCAAAGTTCGGCGCAGCACCGTCCTGAGTTTTACCGAATATACCACACAATAAATATTAATATGACATGTTTTAGCTCTTCGGCCCAATGTCCAGCACGTACATAAAGCAGTGCAGCCTTCGATGCTGGTTCTTACTAGTAGCAAAAATCACCTGCCCGTGCCGCCGTAGCGAAAAGGCCTGGTCCATAATTTTTACTGCCCATAATATCTCGTCGTGCGTGTACTCAAAACCATACCACTGATCGCAGGTAGACTATCCACAAAGCGTTTTCTGTTATCCATGCTCAGAAAGGTTCTATCACCAAACGTTGCCCCAATATTTCACTCAAAAGCGAAACAGACATTGAAAGTCCAAAATATAGTTTTATCTCTCTCTCACACGGTTTTCGGGAGGCATAAATAATTTTTTTCCTGTTCGAATTGCATTATGTTGGAGAGAGATCTTCTCGAAAAGGTCGTCGTACTCAATACCAAAGATCGCTACACTCATTACTGAAAGTCGGCATACTCGTTACCTCTCCGACTACAATTTCATGCGACATCCCCCATAATTAGGTTGGTTAATTCAGGTGTATCCGCTTTGGTCTGCGTAACTGCTCAACGGATGAGCGTGTTTTGATACAGTTGACGATAAGTACATCCGTCTGAGCCGCAAAGTCAATGGAAAACATTCAGTTTCTCCAGCTGTTTGTCACATTATAATTTTCCGGCGGCGTGGTTCTCTACCGCTAGTAAATCGGCCAAACTGCGCTTTCTTATCGTGACAAAAAGTCATGAGATGAGGGGCTGTACAGACTGAGGCTAATAGAAAGCTGACAACATGAGCCAGAAAGCTGAGGGTGCTCCCAGCCGGCCAAAATTTGCCCGGATGAATGGAACTTATACCATTTGTTTGAAAGGCAAAGGGGAAAGTGACCAGGACACCACATGAAAAGTCTTGTGAGCAGTAAATAAAGGAGCGTTGATCATCGGATTAGCCAGAAGACTCATCATGCTGGGGTTTTGGCCCCTGCCCTCCACAGTCTGGCCCACTGAGGTCGTTCGAATCCCGCGCTGACGCCTGACAAGGAGCGATTGTCGGCTGATAATTTGATCAGCCAGCCGAGAACTACCCGAGAACTACACCTAATTCTAGTGGTCGACTAGCTCTTGACCTCTTAAGCCTTAAATCAAGTGATGGAGCAGTTTCCACAAGTTCTACCTCTACCACTGGCTGCTGACCTATAATTTTCTGTACTTTCCCGTTTCTATTGCGCGAAAACGATTCTCCTCGATGCCAGTTATGACGATTTGCCCAAGGAGACTCGTTGTTTCAAAAAACGGGTGCAACGAGAGCTATCGCACTAATGGGTTGCACTAATGGATTTTCTGACAACTTGAGAACGTTGTCCGACTAACTGAAACGGCTCGGCCAAACGAAGAAAAGAAGACGGACTCAGGACGTGGCGCCCCAACTCTAGGGGGTCTCAAAATTATCGGACCCTTCCCGACCGTCTAGGGATACTCTGCAGCAAGTAACGTCGTAAAGGCCTGTTGCGATAATTCGCCAGTACTGAGATCTCAGCTATGACACGGAAAAGGCGTGGTAGAAAAACGCCGTCTGTTGGCATCTGTAGTCCGACATAAGAGTCGACAGAGTGTTCCTAGTATACCTCGTTATGGTTAGCGAGAAAAGCAGGATTGAATGAATCAAGCTACCTATTTAGTCAGACATAGGTCAGACTTGCCGACCACCGACCGCTAGTCAGACGCTAATTCAGCCATAATTACCTGAGGAGAAACTTGCGGAGTCCGGTGGCCAGGACTGCACTAGCGTGTCCATCGCAGTCTATCGGCGAGACGCAGCTTGAATAGTGCCAACCAGCGTAAGCCAATATGTTGATACAAATGTTTCAAACCTGCTGCACTGCTGGTAAAGACGGTAAGATTAACTTTCCCCCGTTTAGCCTCGTTCGAGTAATAGAACTCGGCCAACATATCGTCGCTGACAGGCATCAGATCCGCGCAGCGCGTAATCGCTGGATCCGTCACGAAGTGATGTGATACACTCAACTGCGGATACAGCTTTTCAATGTCCTCCAAAGCAGACTGGTAAGGCGGTTGCACCAAGAAGTAACTGCCCATTTCCGAAGCTCCATACGTGATCAAAGTGATCACCTCCACATGGAATATAGCTGTCAGAGCATTGCTTGTGGTTTGTTGAAGATGCATCTTGTGGAGCTTGCTGTTTCACGAACTTGCAAGGAGAAAAGTGCTAACTTTATTTAAAAACATCTGATCAGCACGGAAGTGCTACAGTGTCAGGAGTAAGGTGCAGCGCGGTGCTGCTGTAAACGGAACATGGTTTAGGAGATCCAGAGACCATTACCGGCAGTCAAAATGTATTCAATCCCAGCGAACTTGGTCGCAATGGATGGTTCAGTCCGGCCGAGATGTGCGTATCACCCACTTTGAATTCATCTCTAGTAGGAGGGCGGATAATTGTCAATTACCGCGTCGTAAAGAAAAGGAAGTATGCCGTTAATGATAACCATTAGCATGAATGAAAAGCTAAAAAGCGATCAATTAAAGGTTTTTTCTCAACGCTGACGTTATACACCACCTCCGGACGTATCTCGCCACTCACAACTAACGGGCTCCTCAATTGCGCGAAAGGTCACTAAGTCATCAACACCAAAACTTATCGGCAGCACGAACACCTCACCAGAACAAACAGCATACTCAACGGCAGATTTCAGACGGCGATCACTTCCCTTTTATCAGTTGGTCGAAAGTAGAAATGCCACCACAGCACACTTTTAAGTGACTTAAAAATAGTGATGCTGTGGGTAAAATTACGTCGTGTACGCCGTGAATACGTTTGCGCACCGTGGCTACGCGAGTGGCGTTTTCCCACTTAAATCAGGCTTCGTGGTTTTATCACTGCACAATAAGCGGAATAAATGGGTGGTTCTGTGTTGTCTGCCTCGATGGATCAGGTTCCGCCGGTTCTGCCGTAGCAATAGGAAGTCTGTCTGTTGGCCAATGTGAATATGTGAAATAAGCGCGCCCGTAATCTGTATCGGAATACGAGCGAATAAGCGGAACAAGTGGGAATGTGCGCAATGATATGCCAGCGAGACAGATAAGGCACGCATAAAGGTTCGATTTTTCGGATTGCTCTCTATACGTGGTCTAGTGTATATGACTGTGTCATATTTGACCGGCCTAGAGAGTAAGGAGGCACTGAGCCGCCGTTTTAGTCGCTCTGCATCTGTTCCAGAGTTGCTCCGATATGCCTTTTTCCATTTTACTTGCAATTTAACTGCAATTACAAATAAAAGAAGTCCCTGACGTGGTCTTATTTTAAATTGCTGGTACATCCCCTTGACCAGATTATCAATTACAATTAATTTACATGCGGCCTTTAATTTTCATCTCACTCCTGGATCCCGATTCACTTTCATCGAAATATCAACCCGAAATTTGTAATTTGAATTGTTACTGTATTCCCTCGAAAGTTCTGCGAATCAGGTGACTGTCGTGGTAAATATCATCCGGCGGGGAACAGAAAGTATTTATACCTTCAATCAAAGACTGCTCCCCAGTCAAGTGTAATGATGGGCGACAATCAAACAATCAAGGATACCAGTGCGGGTGTAATTTACTGGCAAGATGACGTAATTCGCAGAACTATCAGAATTCCAATACCTCCAAAATGGGTCATTTTCGATTATGAGTTGTAATACTCGGAACAACATTGTAGTGAGTCTGTTCTAGGCTTAGCGCGGGCAAGACAATTAATGTAATTGGCTTCGGGCAGTGATTCGGAGAGACTCCTTCCAACGGACTCTTTCATACGTCTAGCACCACGGAGAACCATTAAACACATTCAGGCAATTACGCGTGAGCTTCGGGTAACCCGGGAAATGCGGGCAATTATGGTATGAATTGATTATTGCTCGAAGCTAATTGCTTAGAGTTGTCTTACTTCAGCCTACTCCGTACTCCGTTTAAAGTGCGAGCTGAACATCACATTGCGAAGTTTTCAGCTTTTAGGCCGCTCGGTGGCGACACCTCCTGTCGCCTCACCTACCGCAACTAATAAACGTGACAGGCACGCCCCTAGCTGATCGCTATAAGATTTCCCACAGACTTTTCAACACTGGAGAAACTTCTCTTCCTGTAAGACCCGCCCAGAGACTTCCTGTGCTCCTTTGCTCCGGGACCAGTGCGGTTGAATATCACAAGGTTTTTTCTATGTAGGAAACCGAGAAGCAGACAGAACGGCCCAGTACTCCGTGAAATCCGACGCCGACAACTTCGCCATGCGATTTTAGACTGACAAGTCCGCTTTCTTTTCGTCGTAATCAATCAAGTGTGCGCGGTGCAAGTGTGGAACAACTGTGTTGTAATGATAGGACAGTTCAAGTCTGGAAAACACGCTCAGGTGTAAATCGAGATAGTGAAACCCATAAAGGTCGGATGGCGCAGTGTACACCCGCCATGTAAGAGGATGACATAAGTTCGATTCCCATTTCTGGCAAACTTTCAGTTTCGCAGTGAGACTGACGCCGGGAAAAGCCGCGGCCTGTCTACCACAGTATAAGGCGCGTCCCATAGGCATATTTTTGTCGTAAAAATTTGCGTAATAGAAAAGTATTCGAACTTTGGACCTGACGTCACGACTCGAGTCGTCGACTCCAGTCGGTACAAACAACTCGACCCGGTGCCTGCATGAAACGCGCCTGACAAGTTTTAATTCGAGAGCAGCAGGGAGCAAGTCCGGCAAGAAAGACCGATACTCTGCAATTAGCTAAGAGCATTCGAGGACTTTTTGCCATACTCGGTCGACAAGTACTCAAAGCTGAAGGGTTTTTCGTCGACAATATACGGTAAAAAGTGCTCAGATGCTCTTAGCTAATTGTCTGGTGTCAGTCTATCTGCGCCCGACTCCCTCCCTGGTGTTTTTGAATTAGAACTTCTTTGGCGCGTTATATGCAGGTACCGGGTCAAGCCGTTTGTACCACCCGGCGCCGACGACTCGAGTCGTGACGGCAGGTCCAAAGTTCGAATACATTTTTTCATTAGGCAACCTTTTGCCGTACAAACTCGCCTATGGGAATGGTAACACAAAACTTAATTTGTTTCCTTTCCAGTCCGATCCCATATTGATTTCTACCCTTATTGTTGCGCTGTAAATCCCAAATTGCCTTCAATGAACCGATTTGATGACGTCAGAGTTCCTATATTGATTTCCAAAGTATTCCCAGCTTCACCAGATCCCCCATTAACACCCTGTTAGTCCCATGCCTAATTGACCACGCCCTTTTGACTACGTCACGAATTCCACACTGGAACCCTTTTGAGAGCCGCAGCCTAATCCCCTCATTAATAACAACGGTGGACCCAGTATACGGTGCTGCCACCTGTTGTACATGAGGTCATGCATCCCACATTGAATAACATGGTATGGTCTGACTACAGTGTCCCACATTGAGCCCACAGTCGTAAGCCATTTTAATCTTTCGCTTGTTGCGCGCAACAAGAACGTCGATCGACGTCCGCTGAAGCGCGGACAGCGATCGACGTTTCTGATGCGCGCAACAAGCGAACTCTTTACGACTACAGACTCGTATACCAGCAGCAAGCTGGCAAGATTCTCCCACTCGTTTGAACCGTCCGACGAGACTTATCATTCTTCATTTCCAGTTTTTCTCGAGAAAGAGATCAAGATGGCGTCTTGCGAGCTTGACAAGACCCTGTATCTGAATGCAATTAATGGATACATGACTGAGCTGATGCCACGAGAAACAATAAACCAGTACAAGCTGATCAACACTACAAAAGAACGCATCATACTGATCCAGTACCTGACACAATACGCCGGATCATCCATTCTGTAATCTAGCGATGCTGAATCGGACATTGGTGAACAAGGGAAAGGAGGTTCACTCAAGCGGAAACGGAAGTCAAAGTTCGTGGCCAAGGCTGGTGACAAGGGACAGATGACGAGGGTCGACAAAATCTCGAAGCTAAACGCCGACGGTCGCTTCGTCAAACTCCCGAAGACCGGCAGACGAATTCTGTCCTTCGATGACTGTAGCGACGATGATAATAAAGCAGAGTTCCTGTAAAGAGCCGGCAGCTTTGGTCGACTGTTTTCTCAAGCATTTCAATTACTTTTGGCGCTCTTTGTGAGCCATTTGAACCTTTAGTGTCTTAGCATTCTTGATTTGTCTTAAATTATTTTGAAGTATCCAGCTTCTCTAGTTGGTTCAACTTACGTTGTAGTCGGTTGTTGTCGGTCGTTTTCATATAGGTTATTCTTGAGCGAGATTCTCAGGTGTACTTCTGGTGAATTCCACCCTTGTCGCGATTTTTCTAACGGTTGCCGAAAATCTGTTAGTATCTGTTATTCTGTTATTATTATCTGTTATTCATCTGTTATTATTAAATTTATCTTCTGTTTTTGTTGAATCTGTTACTGTTGCAGGCTTGTGGTCTGTTTGATTGGTCCTCGGTTTTGATAGTGCGCCGTCATGTTGCGGCGGTTCATAACAATAGGCAGACAATAGCACGTAAGCAACAGAAACAGTGAGGTCAAGCCAACGGTACCAGTGCACTTATACCCTGAATTCTAAACGGGGTGAATCATATGGACCAGAGCCGTTCCACCTCTGGAACTGAAAGGCCTTTATCCAGGAAATCAGTAATCCATCGTTATGGATATGAAGTGAGCAATATGCGCTTAAGAAACAGGTTCGAAAGTGATTGGGGTATGGAACAAAAGCTCTACCAGATAGGTTATCGCGTTAGCCATCGGTACCTTACTCGAAAGTTCTTTGATGTTTTCCTATCGGCGGACCGCCGTAGACTGCATTGCGGCACCAATATGGGATTGTCCCATATCAAACCACCTCATCCAAGCGCAGCAATCCCCCTTTAGTTTTCAGCACGTATCCAAAAGTGGATCGATGTGGGATCATCTGGTCCCATATTGTTTCCTGGCTGAATTACACCCTGGAAGCGGCCAACGTCGGTAATGTGGGGTTGCGGTGGAAACCAAAGGGGACATTTTTCCGTGGGTCGGAGCTACCGATGTTTGACGAATACGCAAAGCCAAAAACTAATTTAATAACTGGAGCCCTGGTGCAAAAAATCACGTGCGGGCGGGCGTGCGTCTGTGTTGACCCATGAGAAAAAAGACTCAAGGAAAATTCGGCACATGTCAGTTCTTCGACAGAAGTCTGATTGGAGACTGCCTGTCCAAATATCAATAACTAACAACGACTGTGCGGGCAAAGTATTTCGTCTTTGAGAAGGGTCATCAAATCTCGTATTGTAGCAAAACAGATACTGTAAGCCATCGTGCCACTTGGAGTTTGCCAGTCGTAAGATAATCATTTCGCAATTGCTGCGTAGAACTCGCGGCGTTCAGAAATTTAGAATCCTTACGACGGTTCGCATTCGCAGTGAATCTTCGCTTATCAACCACCACAGGAGCTTATCCGACTGCTCTCTGTAAAACAAACCGCCATGAACAATGCCAATGCCGATTCCGAACACAGAGGTACAAGAAGCAGCTTTACCTTTTGAAACGCAGGAAAAAAACAATCCCAAGGGAAAATATTGGTACCAGGGACGTAACACACGCCGCAGCCGTCCCGATAAAATGTGCGCTGCCTGTAATGGGTCAAAATTAGATAGCCGCTATGACTTCCGCAGTTGACATGCCCTGCCACTTAGATCACTGAAGTGCGTGTATGATAGTCTATGCTTCACGTATTGCCCCGTAGTGTCCACGAATCCGTCGGTGGTAACCGTGGTGTGCTATCACTTTTACAAAGATGAATAAAAAATGTACCACCGTATCTGAAGCCCTGTACTGTGGCCATCCAGCTACAGAGCGTACGTTACCAGATGTTCACTTACTGGCCCAGCATGCAGGATCTTGTCCGTCATAGCCGCAGACTGGACGATTCGGTACCGGCCAAAGATCACCAGGCCATTCTACAGACTTGACTTCACGCATTTGAAAGGGTTCGGGTTGAATTTTTTGAAGCAACTGTCGCACACAAAACATCAGTATTACTTCTGGCGTTTCTCAAAGATCAAGTACTAATTCACACGTACCAAAAGTTGACCACTTTTTCCGAACTGCTGTAGAAGGTAATCCAAGCAACTCACGGCTCCCAACTGATTGAACTTGAAGTTCCCCGTGCGCAACCGAAAGGTCCGATTGTAGAACTTCCGAGCTACGGCGGCGCCATCTGACAGCAGATCCTGCTGATTAGAATGCAGGATTTCTGTGGTCACCTAAAAGCGGGTATAGTTGTTTGATCATAAGACCCGAGAAGCACACGTGCATTCGGAGCTTGGACACCACACAGGAAGAGAGCGGTTTTTCAATGCCGTTAGGTGGTGAAAACATCATGAAACCTACTTGCGCCGTCATCATCAGCATGGCATATGCAGCCGCCAGATGAAAATTCTGCAACAATGTAGAAATGAATTACGTGCTCCGAAGTGGCAGGTCTATCGGGTACCTCAATTCACGAAGTCAATATTGCAGTTTACTGTATCTACCAACAGGGGAGTTACGCCAGTTCTGACGTTCTTTTTCGCTAGCGTCCTTTTTCACAAACCAAAGCGACAAAAAGATGGAGAAAGTTTTCTCTTGCGACTGAGACACACTGCACCTGAGAAAAGAATTCCTGGACGCCACGATAACATTCGGGAGCACGGGAACCGATTCCGAACTATTGCCGCGCAGATTCGTCTCAATGACGTAATCAGAACTTTCTGACGTGAATGCTTTTGGAAAAAAAACGATTGGAACTGGGTGATTCGCTTTTTTGGGACCTGGAACGGGTTTAACAACATCAGATTGTTGGTTTTAATGAGACACACTCGATGACCAACGCGCACCCACACGAACGTTGACCAGTGCTCATCGTTTCTGCTAACCACTTACCCCTGTAGAATGCGCAGTTTCACCTTAACAAGGGTCCGCGCGAGTTATTTTTGAGGATAAATTTGGCAAGCCATACGGGTTGACTACTCCGTTTCTTGGTATTTGACTGCGGCAAGCGTTCCAAGCAGAAAAACGTACAATAATTAGCCCGGTCCAAAGCTAACCGATAACAACCATCCACCATTTACAAAAAATACGAGGTACAGGACATAATTCGGGTATAGCGATTTTCGCACCACAATTCGGCAATGTTCAAGCTTTATTATCGACGCTTGATTGATTTCCCATCGTACACTTGTTGATACAACTTTAGGCTCTTTTACATTGGGCAGACCCGTCTCTCCCTCACGACAGATTCTTCTGACCTACAACATTCTATCGTTCGCAAACCTATTTGAACCTTGAGGAGAGAGACTGATCTACTTCGGGAAACAATGAGCACGTGATTACATGCATCAGGAGCTCAGAAATAATATGCCCGAATTATGATGCGAAAATCGCTATGTTCGAATTATGTTCTCTACCTCGTACATAACTTGATCACCATCCATCCGATCGCACTTAGAAGGAGAAGCAGCGCCGATGACTGATGCACAAGTCTGCGTCAGCCGTTTCTAACCAACCCAACGTACCCCAGATGAAAAAGTCGATTTTTCCTAAACAGTTTTGACCCTGAAATCCCTGAACAATCTTGACCATTGACCAATCACCCAGTCCGAAATGACTTTCTTCACCTAAGTTTGGCTTTCAATTGACAATGAGATGATCGGCTTATCGACGCGTTGGTTGGGCAGGACAGGAGACCGTTTGCATTCGTGCAGCATAAGCACTTATAGTCAGCACTCAGAGCCATCGACGTCGAAGCCGATCAGCTGTTCGCTCCGTAGTCAATCACAATTTCAATCAGATAGGGCATTACGTCATGGAAACAGACAGATACGCCGATGTAAGGCAACAGTTTCCCCGATCCCCAGTGGTGCCGTGGCGTCCAGCCAATACTTCCGTAGGTGTGCAGTTTGTCTCAGTCGGTAGAGAAAACTCTTCTAGTATAATTCTCTTGTGATTATCTATTCCGCAAGGACAAAGGATATTATCGTTACCTCCACGTCTCTCGAGTAAGACGTGTTGAATATCGATAATGACACATTGCGCCACCCTTCGCGAAGATAGTAACTGTCGGTACCGAAAGCAGGAAGTTGATCGCTTCTATCGGCCTCGAGCAGCAGAAGCGTAGAATAAGCCTGTTTCGCCATCTGTAAATTTGGACAAAGAAGCGTTACTTCCGTCATTCGTGAAATTATACTGCACGGTCAGTGTTGTATCAGGTCCTATTTTGGGATTCCCATTCCAGTTCCTCGGTCGTAGGAGTTTCAGTTCCTATTCCAATTTCAGGTTCTTTATTCCAGTTCTTTTAATTTCAGTTCCAGTTCCTCAAAAAAACATTTCAGTTCCTATTCCAGTTCCGAAACTAGAATAGGAACTGATATTTATTAAAGAACTGACATTATAGCGTTCTGTTTCAGGAACTGATACAACACTGGGCACAGTCTTATTTTGAAATGACGGGCTGGACTATTAGGCATGGAAGACATGTCGAACCCACCGCATCTTGGTGATCTCCGTTTTCCCAGCTGTAGTTACCGAAAATCGGGTGACGATATATGACGGCCAGCACATGTACCTGGGCGAAAACTGGTGTTGGTTGAGGACTGGGTGCAAAAACCGCAGATAAAGCGTGCAGTGCAAGACAGAATTAACCTTCAAAGATGGGTGTTGACTGGCACCACTTGGCAGCAGCCTAGAAATTTTTGAATTTCACCAAACACGGTTTTGGTGGGTCCACCGTGTGTAACCAGCCCCACCCGTTTTCAAAGGTGATGTCTTCGTGCGCTGTATCTTTGTGAGATCACGAAATGACCAGTAATCTAATCGTTACTTCCGTCGGACTGGAAACATTCGTTACGCATTGTGCTGTACGACGACCCGCAGCATATACCGCAAACTTACGTGGTGTCCTTGTGTCATATTTATGCTGTGTGCCGCAAGCTATAGTAAATTTGCAGGGAAAATATAGGCAGATCAGAAATGCGGCGAAGAAGAGGCAAAAGGGCTTTACCATCAGTTTGCGAATGGTTCCTCCAAAAACGTAGTAAATAACCACTGAAAAATCGTAAAGCATTTCCGTAAGTGGCCAGTGTAATGGGAAACTTCGTATCCAAATCAGCACGGACGAACCGGGAGCCAGCACGGGACCCACGGTTATCAACAATCAGTCATTAAGCAACGTCCAATATTGTTTCTGACTGCGATATTTTACGTTGATTGTTGATAACCCTGGATGCAGGTCCTTGCTGGTTCCCGGTATATCCATGCTGATTTGTCCACATCTTGCGGATTTTGCATGCTTTCCACGCAAACAATAGCATTATGGACGTCAACAAAATTTGACTAACCTCTGGTTAATCTGTTGAGTTCCACCATTACGGCAGTAAAGTTGGTGTCCGACGCAAATCCGTCGACTTTCACGAGGGGCATGTTGAACCCACTGAGTGCGGCGCTCAGCCCTTTATGCACTTCGAGACACCATCCCAGCGTATTGGGACGTTTCGCTTCGCAGACAACCGCAACCGTAGTCCAGTTAAAATGGCCGAGTAACCCGGTAAGAACCTTTACGGCTTCAACAACTCCGTTATTGCCCACGCCAGTTTCCAGTCGGGTTGGCCACTTGACTTTGTCCTCAAGATCGGGGACCGGTGTCACACTACACTCAGAAAAGAAATCCAGTTTTACTCTGCTAGTTTGTTAGTACACTACAACGATTGCCAATATGTAGGATAACGATCCAATATGTCCGGATACGAGTGAGAAAGTGCGGGGCCGTGCGGCGGAATATGGGCGGCCATCTTTGCCGAAAGTCACAGTTAAGCGTACAGTCATCGCTACAGTTTGACCAAAAATATCTCACCCATATCTCAGAATACGCGGTTAGAACCACAGCTAGTGCTTTGTAGAAATATACTAGAACGATGTGAACGATCCGGAAAACACTTGGAGAGACCCGCCGAAACCCAAGAAGAAAAGTACGACACGAGTACCGAAGGAAGTCTGTTTCGTACAGCAATGCTTCATGAACTTGAAAAACGTCATCATACGCGCGAAAAATTCCTTAGGGGGTTGGTAGGGAAAACTTTTCGGACCGGGGTTCAACCGTAGGCGTATGATCGCGTGCTTCGCGAAGTTTATGAAGCAGACGACCTCGATAAGCAGATGACTTTGTGTACAGGTATGGCGCTGAGCGTCGCAAAAGCGTCGGCAAACTTCATCGCTCAATGGCCTTAATTAACACGGGCTGTAAAAAACCCTCCGTTCTTCCTTTCGGAGCCCGTTGTAGGGAGAGCGGATGGCCGCAAGCGAAGCGCAAACGAAAAAACGTTGCGGGCGGTTCGCGTTCGGGTGAACGGGTCGCTTTGCTTTGCGGCAAAGCATTGTGAATTTTCGAAAAATCAGTTTTTGGAGCCAGAAGTCTGGAAGTGATTTGCGGCTCTTTCTCAGCGTCTTTTCTCCACTCACTTTTATTAAGTAGCTTTGTTTTGTCATCTGTGGCTTTTGGATAGCCTATGGCACCCTATTGTGGATGTCCGATTCCTTTCTGTTCGCATACTTGACCAGACAACAAGGAAGGCAAGTTCGGCACCGAAGCAGAATCCATCTCTTTAGTGTCCACTGCGCCAGTCTTGTTTATACCTTCGTCTACCAAGAACACGAAGTTTGGCCTTAAGCATCGCATCGCCCAGAAACGCGAAGAGGTCAAACTTTGTAACGATTTTAGTTTTGTGGGGGTAATGGCCGGGCCACGGTTATCATCAAACAATCTCCAGACTCAGACACATGCATCTGTCGTACATTTTGCAGACCACCATTGAATTTCCGCAGTTTTCAACTAAAAGCAGTTTTCAAGTGAAAACAGTAATACCGAATCAAAGGGGATTTTGAATTAACGAATTAAACCGGGGTGCCTACAGCTTAGTGGGGCGTGATGATGGTGCTTATAGCACCACCCTTCTCGTGATAGAGATGGAATCCCCGATAAGCTGCTGAACAGCCTATTGCTGAGTTGATTGTCAATCAACTCAGCAATGGGCTGTTCAGCAGCTGGTCAGTGATTCCATCTCCATCAGAGAACCCTTCTTCGACGTGAAGTCTGAGAGGACATCAATGGGCAGGGAATGGTCAGTCTGCCGTACTTCGCAATGGCTCAACGTCTGAAAAAACTGTTCGCCCTTTTGGAAAGACACTCTGGAAATTAATGACTGAAACATCCCGCCCAGGGGTGGGATGCCGGAACGGCTACCCTCGCGTTTTCATGCTACATGACGTCATTATGACGTCAAAACATTTTTAGTTGAAAATTCGACCCCTTCGGACTTTCCCGACGTACCCAACTGACCAATGGTCAAACGGTTAAATAGATACCAGAATCTGATTTCTTGATGTCTATGATACGAGATCGCATTAGCAGTTGAAGATTGCCCCTGGGGTGTCAAAACTTCAAAACCGTTTCCTGAACAATCGTGTTATCAGTCAATTTTTCGGAAATTGGGTCGCTGAAACCCATACACTTTGATATTTTTTCTCGAACCTCAGCTCGCCGAACTCCGTCCAAGGCCCTAACAAGAACTCTCGATCCAAATTTGATTAGAATGTCGTGTCTGGGCACTGCTGACACATTTCAAATTCCCGATCGAACATAGTAAAGCATGGTCCACACTCCGCTATGTCATTCGAAACTTGCCGGATAATCTTAAATCAAGAGTACGGTGCGATCAAAGAAAAGCGCCATTGTCCTATTTTTTAGTACAATGGTGACGAGGATCAGTCCGCTGGTCTGTTCTTGGCTTCATTACTTCCATTTCGAGAACTTTGAGTGATGTTCGTGGTTTGAATTCGAAAAGTTCTGTACACATTTCCACTGTATGAAAGCGTTCGCTGAGACCCTTGAGGGGTTGAAAAACTCGTGGCACTTTGAGGTAAACGATGAAACAACGACTGGTTCTGGCCGTGGTACGCACTTCAAAGTACGATCCAGTGGGACAGGATTGGGTCCGGGCCAGCGTAAAAAGACTGGCCGGAACTAGCAGAATCTGCCGTCATGTGTAATATCATACCGATCAGCTGATCGGTACACAAAGTCACCAGATAATTCACCCACGATCCGAGGAGACTTTTTCCGCGGACCCGGACCCAGTCCTGTCCTACTGGATCGGTACTCTAAAGTAGTCTGCTTTGCAGTAATTAGTCTACGGAGTTGGAAAAGAGCTGGCCAAACTGCAATTTAATGGTCTGATTTTCCGGACTGAGAGTCCTGTATTGCCCGGGCAATGATTACGCTCCCCAATGGTTACTGCCAGCCAGCGTACTACTGAAGTTAATTCGGGAAAGTTTCGAGTCGGTGGAGAGTTTCTGTCGTGATCCACGAACAACCCCCCCCCCCCCTCGTCTCGTGAATCGCGAAGCGGATTATTAATCTTGGATTTTAAACATTTTTAAATGCAGTCGTTAGGGCCAAACTACCGTTTATTCAAACCATGAGTGCAAGTTCCAAGGTCTCTATTTGCTGATTTGAGCATTCGGTTCCACAAGCACTGTATTTACTATTTGATACAATACAGGCAATGCCATCATCCGGGTCCGGGTCCACACTATGAGTGTAGGTTGCGTTCACTGCAGTGCACCTGCCATGAGGTGCAGTAAGATTTATTGTGCTCCAACTTGCGTGACAATTTAGCGCTCAACAAACCGAGCAGCGCCTTAAACTGAATCACTGGCATGCCAGCGCTGTGAAGCTGCGGGTTGAAGGAAGAACGTTAACACCTCTGGACTATTTGCACCTGGTTCATGCGCAAACATACCTTAGAACAAGCTTCCGAAGGCCGGTGGCCAGAAATGCACTTGCATGTCCGTCACAGTCTGTGGGCAAGACGCAGCGTGAAAAGCGTCAATTGATAACAGACAGATAACTCTAAGGTCTCAAACCTGCTGCATTGCTGATGAATACAGTAAAATTAGCTGTTCGCCGTCGGGATCGAGTCGTGTAGTAGAACTTGGCCAACATGTCGTCACCGACAGGCATCAGATCCGCGCACCGCGTGTACACCGGGTCCGTCACGATGTGATGTGATACACTCAACTGCGGATACAGCTTTTCAATGTCCTCCAAAGCAGACTGGTAAGGCGGTTGCACCAAGAAGTAGCTGCCCATTTCCGAAGCTCCATACGTGATCAAGTTAATAAATTCCACGTGGACAAGGGCCGTCAGCACATTGGCAGTCGAGAACAAAATGTGCATTTTTATTAGGCAGAAGTGTAAGCTAACTGGTGGCAGTAGAACACGATAACTCCCACTACCATCCACAACGAATGCAATGTTTAACACCTCGTTAGTGGGAGAAGATCTCATAACGTAAAGCTCGAATACGGTTCACTGAGTAATTTTGCCTTAAGCATATGACCTGACGTGTCGTAGCTTCCGAGATTGACTATTGCATAAGTCTTATGATACCGTCACATGAAGTCCAGAGTTGTCGCGAACGTAATCATCCATCGACCAAAAAAATTTTAACACTGCTGGGTTTCAATTATGATATTAACCCCGCAAATGAAACAGAAACAGATACTGGTCAGACAGAATGCGCCCCTTAATGTGACTGCTCGCCTCGAGGTCTAGATAATAGAGATCTTTTTTCGATAAATTTCAGATAGATTATCATAGATAAGATCACGAACCAGTCTCAATACACACTTGAAACCAGACAAAAGCAGAGAGACGTGTACATCGAGCGACAGCTGTGGCCCAGACAGAGGCAATTCTCTTTAGCGGGCGAATATTCAAAGTATTATTATGACCTCGGTTTGGGGAGCCGAGCCTAGCCGAGCCGAACTGTGACGGTATCTCAATGCGGTACTTAGCCCGACCTGACCACCGAGAACCGTCAAACATTGGAATGTGTGAGTGCAAAAAAGAACAAAAGTTATTTGGGCAACCCTGACATGCGACAAACCGACCCCTGACACCAGGCTCCCGCCCATAAAAGAATTTTACGTTACGCTCGGCGATTGATGAGCGATCACAGTGAACGATAATTTATGACCCAAGCGATCAAGAAAAAAGGCTGCTGCAAGAGAGAGTCAACCTTTACTCTAAAGGGTATTCAAGCGTGTCCATGTAGGTGATAATACCAAGCTGTTTCTGGCTCGGTGCTCGAGGAGACGGGTGTTAGCACCGCAGGCTGGGGAAACTTCGGGAAATCAAGAGCCTAGCTCGAGACAATGGGACTATCTAAGTTTTTCTAATGAGGCCTTTGTTCATGAGTCTGCGTTTCCGGTGACGTGATCGCTGGATCTCGTTTCCTATGGGGAATTTGGAGGTGACGCTAGCAAGACCATTGTTCGGGAGATGTTTTTGGGTAGGACTGATCGATTTTTTTCCGTAGAAGAAGGAAACGTTTCAAATTTTTCTTCCTCGTGTATTCCTAAGCATAGCGACTGGTTTGTAACCAGTGGTAGCTACCAGCTGGCTATCTAACTAGACACGCAAACGTGACAAGAATAACTCGGCGTGCAATACTCGATTTTTCAAAACGGAGAAAAACCTTCATCGGTCCAGTGTTGATTTCAGTCTGAGCATAATTTACGTACTTAACGATCAATCAAGCGACACAAGTCAACTAAAGACTGATATAGAAAACTGGTATAAAAACTGAGTTACAAAAGCTATGTTTTACTATTCAGTCTCAGTGGAACAGTTGAACTTGATTGATCGAACGGCCGGAGTTTATGCCCGAGACTGATATCAACACTGCACCGGTCATGACATTAGCACCCAGACCCTTTGAACCTTGCTTCCTTCATCCTTAATACAGTATACCTGTGGTCTATCTGTCATACGCTTGTAACGCGTCATTATCAAGAGCGTGCGCACATTATCCGCAAGTCTATTTATCCACTTAACTCTTCTGTTACAGTAGTTAGACTGATTTTGTGCGTATCGTTTTTTCAAACAGCGGTGGACTAGGGGGTTTCATTCATCTGTCCGTTGCTCGACAAAGTCCTCGGAACTTTACTCAATATAAAATTGTTTAGACTGTTCGAGACAAGTAGTCATCCAATCGCGAGTTAATCATCGGCTTAATGTCGAGCCTGGCGAACAACAGGCACCTTGCATTTTTCGACGAGAGCCTTAACCACTGACAACGTTACTGATAAGCAGGAAAAATAGCTATCGTCCGGTCAATCGTTTCTTGGCTTCCACTGTAAATCGAAACTCCAAGCCTCTTTGTCTTTTCAGAGGGTCATTGCTTGATTGTGTTGATTCTCCATTGATTTTTGTTCGAATGATTACTTGATTCACCTTCATTACTTTGATGATCAGGTCCAACCGGATTGACGATCGGGATGGCCGACTCGGTTCGGTTTTTCCTTGAATCCAGTCGCTCCAGAAGTTTAGCCCGGACCTACTGGACAGCTCGAGCCAACAAAAGATCGGGCCGAATCGGTGGCCGACTGGCATGCTGTCACGTCAGATGGGGTCCGACATAAGAGTCTGACACCTAGCCGCGTCATGTAAAAAACTTTTCTGTGGTGTCTTATGTCCACCTTCGTGGCCGTTCGATTATCCCGTTTATCCGAGAATTCCGGCCAACTTCCACAGGGCCACAATCTTTGTCGCTGCCCACTCCCGATCGCGTCTCGTCCAACGTGATGGTGCAACCGTTCTGGTGTCAGCATACCACCTGAAAACAGAAGCATTCGTTTACAAGAAATTGTGGCTTTTCGCATCCGTCAAGGCGTCGACTAGCGAAGATATTATGTAAGTGAAAATTTACAAGTGCAAGATCTTGCGCGTGCGTCGGCCACCTACATACATGCGCACAGCATGCGCTCGATCACGTATGCGCCGGTTGAGAAAAGTGTACTGTGGCTACAGCGCGCGGCCCCAACCAAAGTAGTGTAATGCTTCATAAACTTCGCGAAGCACGCGATCATACGCCTACGGTTGAACCCCGGTCCGAAAAGTTTTCCCTACCAACCCCCTAAGGAATTTTTCGCGCGTATGATGACGTTTTTCAAGTTCATGAAGCATTGCTGTACGAAACAGACTTCCTTCGGTACTCGTGTCGTACTTTTCTTCTTGGGTTTCGGCGGGTCTCTCCAAGTGTTTTCCGGATCGTTCACATCGTTCTAGTATATTTCTACAAAGCACTAGCTGCGGTTCTAACCGCGTATTCTGAGATATGGGTGAGATATTTTTGGTCAAACTGTAGCGATGACTGTACGCTTAACTGTGACTTTCGTACCTTACCACTTTCAGTACGATGGTTTTCGTGTTTGCAGAATACTACCGTCCTCTTTGTGTATACAGGAATTTGATTGGCTGGGCCAGCCCCATAGGGCCGGTCTAGCCAATAGCTAGCTACCCACGTCAAGTGGTACATGTTACCTATCAAATGCTATATGGCCAACGTTCACTTGATCGGGGTAACTCATTCTGAAATTTATTTCAGTAAATTCCCCGTTTACGCACATTCAACGCAGACCACAGTCGGAACAGTGTTCCTGTGATTAGTACAAACAGCGAGCTTACAGAAGGTACAGCTAATCCTACTTTTTCCTTCCGTTGAATGGTGGCAAAACCTACATCGTTGTGGCACTTTAGTCGGGTTGACGACGGGAGGATTGTAATGGGCCACAATTTCAGGCGTCTCTTCGGGCTTCTCTTCCGTGACGTCATGAGCAACAAACTTGACGCAACTTAACGCAAACTTGACGCATGTTCTGGCTACTGCAGCGCACGACGTAACAGCTTCAGCAGGGTGAGTTAGACTGTGCAGTTCTTTCTATACCTCATTCGCAACTTACTGGGAAAGATGCATGGAGCTTAGCAGTACCACAGCTTTTCCTTTCTTTGGGACAAACGATACCAGAATGAAATCCGGAGTATGGCCAAAGTACGAAGAGCTGCTTCGTCGCTGCTTCGTCAATGAAAGAAACGAGTAAGGGCGGTAGGGTCAATCTGGAAAGAACACAACCACAATAAGACCCAGAACGATAAATTTATTCAGCTAGGTATGGTTTCCGGTCTATCTGCGCATTCGCTTACCCTTCCTTCTGAAAAGCAGCCTCCAGTTCTCTTTTAGCTTCCATCTCGTACGACACAACAAAGGCGGTAGTTCCTTCGAAAGACAGACTCCAATTCCGCTTGATATGAATCGAGAACAGAAGAGTGCGAAAAGACAGAAAATCTCGAGTAAAATGAGAACTGAAATTTGGCAAACGTAACCAGGGATTTACCACCGGTGGTGGTGGTGCCGCTCGTCAGCGGTCACGCGGCGTCAGTAACGTTTGCTGGTTATTCGGACTTCCATTTTTCTCCTAACCGCACAGTCGACTTCCATATTTGCCTGGTATTATTTTATGATATAGTGGGACATTGTCCATCTTGTGATGTTTTTTGAGAGGCTATGTTCAGCGTGGTTCGTGCAAATCAACGTAGACCTAACTACCATCGAAAACGGCGAGGCGAGAACAAATCCGTTCTGTTTTTCTGTAGATCGGTTGACCCACGGTCACCGATACCCTTTTGGTGGCCACATCGCGGGTCAGGCAAACAGAAAAATCCCAGTCCAAAAGACCAAACGGGGAGACTTGGAGGAGAAGAAAACTGGGGCATTGTATACACAAAGAGGACGGTCGTACGCAGAGTGTTAAGAAACAACGGATATTCTCGATCTATCCGTTGCTTTCGGATTTTCCATAAAACTGCAGATTAACTGTGACTTTACCAGAATAAGCTCTCCGTCTCCAACTACAGCTTTCACCCACTTTGTTATCTCGACTTCACCTCCAACTGTGTCAGTTCTTACCAGATTATACGCGGTTTCTCAGCTTTGAGCAGGTGAAACTAAAACCTTCTGTTTCCGTTACTCACGAGGGACCCTTCAGACCATGTCATTCGCCGATATCAACTGCGGAAAAAAGTTTCCCCGAAGAATTCGCTTTTCGTTGGTGGCAGCCCGTATGAGGTTCGAAACACCACTTTACACCTTCCGCAAGTGGAATGTGGAGTTTTCTTAGATAACGGACCAGTTTTTGGATCGTCTTGTGTAACGCTATACAGGCTATAACGCGGGTTCTACGGTGGACGAGGCACCTTCGGGATTTCCTTCAGTTCCAGGAAGTGGTTATCCGCCGGTCCTCCCGATACTTTGTAGAGAGCTAAGCGCCTCAGCTATCATATGAAAGCATCGGTTTCGTGATCGGCGATTGACATGGTCTGAAGGGTCCCTCGTCAGTCAAAATGAAGATTTAGTTTACTTTGATATCTCGTTTCAAAGTGGTCCACACCCTGAGCTTGCTGGTGGCATCTCTGAGAGGCTTGTTGAGAACAGGGTAGAAGTCTGGTCAACTTCCGGCTTGATTCCTCCTGTTCCTTGCTAGGGCTAGTTGCCAGGACATGAAGTGTTATACGTTTTGTCCAGGATCGGTCGTGAGTTGGGGTAAAAGATCCTCGTCCAGCGAAGCCTAGACTATTGAGCCTGTTTTCTGTTGGGGAATACCTGCGTTCACAGGGCGGGAGCCTTGTTGTCTGTCGGAGCAGAGCCGAGTACTTGTCGAGTAACACTAAACTTGCAGGAAGACCGACAGCTTTTTGAAGGTGTTACGTTGACTACATTAACCGAGAAGTTACGCAAATCGCATGCTTGATTAGCGTAAATCGCCCCACATGATCAGCTGGAAAAACTGGGTGGAGCTGAGCCTCTGCGCTAATTGGGTTTCTTGCGCCGCTCGGATTTCGTATCAACCTTTCTATTCTATCAAAATTTTCACGAGGAAATGGTTATAGGCAAAACCCCGTTTGCCTATAGGCAGCCCGATCGAAACCCTGTTTTACTTCTGATTTGCTACTGACACCCCCATTAATACAATAATTGGGAAATCTCCAATCCGGCACATGGCTGTCGATACCCCGATCGGGAAGTTCGCCAGTAATGCGGAGCATGGTTTGCTCAGACCGAATAATTTTTTTCTGTGACATTGGTGGATGTAGTCTCAGGTACTCGTAGTCTCAGTTTGACAAGAACAGGGAAGTGATTTTGAAAACATTAATACCGTATTAAAGGGGTTTT
>BDGG01000003.1:5208220-5274378 GCA_001949185.1 Ramazzottius varieornatus
TTCGATCACCGGCAGTATTCTGTTCAGAGACTTCATCGCTTCAACCGGTGCGATGTTGGTGAAACCTTCGGCGCTGGAGTTGTCTTCCAGACCGGAGAGGATGACCTTTATCACACTATCCGCGTGAATATTCACCTAAGTGCACAACAGACTTCGGAGACGGGAAATTAGATTCGAAGTTTTTCGACAAAATTGCACTTACGATTTCTGGGCCGAAGTTGACAAGACTCCCAAGTCCACGTATGCAGAATATGCGTACTATAGCCGATTGGTCGGAGTTCTTCGCGGCCAGATGACCGACGATCTCCGTAACGGCCGCTGGTTTCTCTGGCTTTTTGCTTTCAAGCATCTGCAAGCACAGCAACAAAACGAATGAAAGCCGGAAGTTCCGCAAGGAAGGCGAAGCAATGAAAGCTCGACAAGCCTGCTCCTCAAGCGGCGCACATTCTCAGTGATGGTAGCTGAAGGAGTGCGCTACCCGGAAAACAACCTTGTCGGGTTGTTCGCCGAGCTGCCAGATACTACATTTCGGTTCATCTTACCGCAGATAGACTGGCAGCTGCGACCGCGCGTTGAGCTTCGATGTCGCTGTTCAGGTACCCGGTTAGGTTCTCCATGACTTTCTTGGTGTTGATGTTTGACGACTGGAAAATACACTTGGCCGTGACATGAAGACCTTCGGCATACATGGTCGTGTCTTCCATCATCTCGAAGGAGATCGGCACGACACAGTTTGTGTTCTTCAGAAGCTCTTTCAGAGTACCGATGGCCACTTTGGACGGCTGAAGCTGATACCCGTGCTGCGACAAAACCATAAAAAATCAACCGAACCTACCAGTTGGGGTAACATAATCAATCTGAGATTTTGCAATGAAAAAAAGTCAGACCGCTGCGACGGAACATGTAACTTTTTGTCACAAATACCCGCTCGACATGAGGGCAGACGTTCCTCTTGTCGCTCTGACGTCGAGTGACTGACTCCCTCCATCAAGCGATGCCAGTCAGTGGCCTTACATATTTCAACGACTTGACCAACTGTTCCGTGAACTCGTGGCCGTTCAGCGCTGCCCTGAATACCACTCCACCCAATCAGCAGGTCAGGACAAGTATATGGTTCTCGGTATGGCATCGGAGACCCTTTATTGACCTCGGTCTCTTCTTAGGTCAAATACAAGTGTCGATTTGGCCAATCGAAGTCAGGCAAGGTCGAACGAGCCCTGATTCTCGACAGTCGTTATGAACCGGCTCCCGCACCCGATGTTGCCAGTTATTTCGCGTCACGCCGCGATGATGCCCCATTCTCCTCCTATCTGGCGAAACGGTCCAGCAAGAGTCGCACCTACCAGAACTTGTCAAAGAACAAACAGGCCATTGTCCAGCTGTACTTCTTGACCGACTGGTGGCGCTTTGAGCAGGTATGTTCAAACCGGTGCACCATTAAGCGGCTATGTGACGGCGCAATGCAGTTTACGGTTACAGGCACGAGCGGAAGTTAATGCACTGGCGAAAACAGACGAGGTCCTACTGCCACACGACATTGCCGCGGAGCTCGAGCGAAAAAAGAATCAGACGGTAGGCGTTGCTAAAAAGGAATGGTCACCGACATCCATCCATATTTTGCGAGTGTGTATATATCTATGTGGTAGATTGAAATGGCCCAGTTTGTGCCGATGCCCGAGGCGGACATTCTCGGCTGACAAAGTGACGACCCCGATGCGGACGACCTGCGAAAGGTTGTGGCGGTAAGCCGGTGTCATTGCCATTGTGCCTAGCTGGTTTTCGTCGTACGATTTTTATGATTTACAGGCTTGGCGAGCGGATAAAGGCAAGCAGTCCGAAACAGCAAAGGCTGGACCGTCTAACCAGCCGGCGAAGCGCTCCGCCGAATCACCGGGTGAGGTTCTTAAGAAAACCAAGCGGGATGGGACAAAGTCTGACGCGGTTGTGATATCGGTGAGTACAGCCAGAGTCGGTCGTAATGTCTGGCGTTGGCCCGAGCCGGGAGTGTTATCTCTTTCAGAACGATGAGAGCTCGATGCAGCAGAGGCGGCCAAGGTGCGTATTGACCTATACCAACGGAGACCTATCGGCCAACTGACCATACCGTATTTTATTACAGCACCGCCCAGACGAGGAAGCGCGAGGCGTGGAGCTGCCGGCCGATTTGGTTGAAGCCGAACGCGTCACCGACAAAGACGCAGTCGCACCGGTACGTGTCAATATTCGTTCAGAGTGTCAGGGTACCACCGTTCCATGTGTACTTCTTGCGCAGTATGACCGTCGACCGTGCTGGCCAACCGGTTTCCGTTCTGCAAACTGCGAAATGCCGGATGTAAGTGTCACTTTCCCCACTAATAAGGGATGGTCACGGCGGACCATCCCTTATTAGCCAACCGTATGATTAGCCAACTTATTCCATGTGGTTTCCTATGTGAGCAGAAGGTCCGTGACCGCGGTTGGGGAGGCCAAGTCTATCTGGCCTTTTACCGAGAAACCAGCCAGATGCGCCTCTTCTGGACGCTGCCCAAGGTGACCGAGATGTTGGTGCAAGTCACGCCCACCGGGACCGAATACTATCACCTGGGCCTGAGCAGCAAGCCCGGCCGGGGAACTTTGACTTTATCTGGATCAACGACGACAGCCATTCCACCCCGTTGGTTCCCCGCTATCGTGTTCCAGAGGGTGCGCAGTACCAGCGCTTCGTCGCGCAGACGTCCGTTCCCGTGCGCGTGAACGGACTGGAAGCACTGAAGAAGCGAGCCAAAGGTCAGGATCGTAACAAGCAAAGTGTGGGCAACGGTAAGTTGGACGGTGGTGCATGTCTCGTACTACCCTTTGACCTCTAATGTTGCCGTTTGTAGCGGGTAGTACCAATCACACACAGTCATGGCCACGAGCCAAGAGCATGTCATCCTACGTGCGCCAGGAGATTTGGAATCGCGCCCGTATGCTGCTGTCCATTCAGCCCTTGGGGTCTTGTACGCCGCTGACCGCTGAGCAACAGGCCTCGTTGGCCACCCTCAAGGTTCGCGCCAAGCGCAACCGGAAGAACAAGGGGCAAGTTGGACGACCGGCCAATACGGGCAATGTAAGTCTGACTGTTCATCCTAAAAATGGATGGTGAGCATCCACTTATAGTTTTCATTCTTCATAGGCTCCCCGTCGACCCTTGGCGGCGTATACGCACTTCAAGAACCACTAACAACAGGAGCATTCCACGCTCAAGACGGCCGAATTGAAGACGGAAGCACTGTCGGCGTGGGCTGCTTTGCCGGCTGACACCAAGCAGGTAGGCCAGCATAGCCAGTCTGTCGGTTATCTCACCGGTCACGCACTCTTCCTAGTAGCGGTACACCGATGCCGCGGCGGCTGATTTTGAGCGCTTCACCACGGAAACCCGTGCCTATACGGCGGCACTGGCAGCTCAGACGTCGCCGACCAAGGCCAAGTCGCCAGCCAAGAAACCCGCTCAGAAAGCGTCCCCGGAAGAAGCGTCGGGGGATGACGCGCCCGGGCCTCGTCAGCGCGCCGCGGGGAAGAAGGTCGCCGCGTTGAAGGCTAAAGCGACGGTCGCCGAGGAGGATGACGACGAGGATGAGCAGGCGGCCCATGATGATAAGGACACCGATGGAGACTACAAGGCCAGCGGCGAGAGCGACGAGAGCGACGACACTGAAAGTGAAGATGGACATGAAGAGTAGACTAGATGTGCCAACTTTTTCATCCATGACTCTACATCCGGCGACAGATATGGAGCATTGTCATGGATGAGCACAATCTTGGCGGCCCCACCGAGCTCGCGACGAGCCGCAGCTAGTAAGGTTGGCAGAACAGCCGTGTAGTATTCATCCCGGTTGAATACATGTCCCTTGGAACTTTTAAACTTATCCTTCTTGCTGAATCCACTGACGGACAACCAGGCAGGCAGTCCCGGAATGTCGGGCACCTCTGTGTGGAACCGGAGGTTCACCGCCAGAACGCGTGATCCTGCAGCAATGGAAATTCAGTCAGGATTGTATAGATGTGCTCAAAACAATGACGGAAAATGCAACTCTTGCATCGGGCTTTCATGTATCGTATTACTGTTGGTTCGCCCCTTACTTCCGGTGGGTCATCGTCGAGGATAGCTGTCAAACATCGATGGTCTTAAAAAGGGATGGTCGATGCGATCCATCCACTTTGAGTGCCACAAGCAGTTCACAACAAGCTGTTCTACCACTTACGGTTGATCGCGTATGTCAATTTGCATGGTTCTAGGTTGTCCGGCTCGGTTTGTGTGCCTCCCAGCTTGTCTCCGACATATATCGTATTAACGGTCACGACGTTATCGTCAGGGATACCCGCCAACTGAAGTGTTTTCCCGACCTGGAGTCGAAACTTCGTCGCCACCATCGATGTCTTGATCGGTTCGTCACACTTGTCCATCTTCGCCAATAGAGCTGGGCCGAGATAATTGCACGCCTTGATGGACAATCGCAACCGCTCGGCCGCGGCTTTATAGAAGGCCATCTCTTCCTCCGGAGTCGACATGAGCTGGTTCACGGGAACGGCAACCGTGTTGGCTGTATAAGACTTGTAAAAACTCAGTCGCACGTTATCCGGCATGTCTGTCGGCAAATCGTCAGCTTCGAACACTGTAAAAACACGGCACACCGTAATGGCTTGCTATGTCAACGCGGTCGTGATTTTCGCCAAGATCATTTACCACTTCCATAGTAGACGAAACTAGTCAGAGTATGGTAACGTTGGGCGCGCATCGATGTGTCACACTTATACTTCTTCAGGGCACCCGGTGCGCAGCACAGCTTCAACGTAACCGCACTACACGTCAGAGTCTGCACCGCTCGATTTGGTGCGGTTAAAGGGGTTAGTTGGGCTCCACAGCAGTAGGTCAGGCCTTCATTTCGAAGCCAATGTAACATTATCGTATGCCAGTCTACAAGAAGACAACACAATATTCATTGGCACTAGGGATTGTGGCCCCACTCGTTAGATCACCCGTTTGTACCTTCCTGACGGTCCCATCCGTAGTTGAGTGCATTATGACTCGCTGTTGCCAGCTTCGGCGTCGTGACCGGCACATCTGGCACGACACTAGACGTTGACGGCTCAATGTCCACCAAGCCGACGGTGTCCACAGGGGCCACAGGGATGACTGAGGTGGATACAGGGAGTTGGCCCATCTGTAAAGGACAGAACTCTCTCAGATAGGTTCGAGTTTTTATAAGAGTGTTATCTTGTACCAATGGCCGCATCTTTTTCGGCGTTAGGGGACTAGGCTGTGAGTGAACTGCAGCCTGATGGATTACGGCGAGCGCCCAAACTTGATGGCACTCATTCCCTAAGTGGTCTATATGCACCGCACCGGACCATATTACAGCAGTTTCACTCATTTGGTTGGTTTGTCGGCGTTACCACCGAAAGATATTCTTAACAACATGGACCGCTGGCCCTGATTATAGCTCTGTGCCCGAAGCAATAAACAACATCCAGAAAACTAAACTTAATTAATTAAAGTGGCAGTGGCAGATTAAGGAGGACCCCGGTTAGGTGGGCGAAAAGGTGAGGCATCAGACAAAAACACATATTCCGACGAGAAGTGAAGTCGGCCAACATAGAGTGAAAACTGAGGTTGAAGACACAGTCAAACTCTAAGAACTACGACGGAATACCGCTGTAAGGTTCTGCAAGTATGGATGGTCAGACTTTTCTTGCAACAGCTGGCGAAGACGTTCTCTGTCCAGATAGTTGTGGTTAATACAGTGGAAATCCTCTAGGACTGCATCGTTCCCCAAAGGATCACGACAGTATTTCTGGAACTTATTCAGCGGCGCCACCGCCGCATTGTGCAAGATGATTCTGATCTGTAGCGGCAGGATGGTGATGCAGTTGATGAGGTCATCAACTGTCGTACTCAAGTGGGAAAAGATAACAGTCTGCAGCTGGCACTTGGGGCCGCCGAACACGGAGAAGAGGGGGAAGAAAAACTTGCGGAGGCTCATCCAGTAGGGCGGTGTGCTTGTACAGAACGATTTGTGGAGTAGGGAACGCTGCGCGCAAGTGAAGACCAGGTATCGGGTGCCGTGTTTGTAGTGCTTGACGTATCGTATCAAGGACTTGACTACCTTGTTCAGTACATCGTAATCATCTGCAAGCAACAACAAGAAAATATACTCGGTTGTGAAATCCAGCTAGTCGAAAACGCCGGTAAGAAATTTTCCTGATGGGGGGTCGGCGGTTATCGATGAAGGTTTCACAGCGTTTACGTGGGTCACACTACCGTAGCTGTATCTTCCGCGACGGCACAAGTCTCTGATCTCGATGCAAAGAACCTTCCGGTGGCGCAGGCGAGCTTGGACAGCCTGTTGCCATTGTCTGCAGACCAATGAGAACTTGGAGGCCAAGAGGTTGGGCTCTCCATCAAGGTAAGCAAAGACCTCGTCCAAACTCAGAGTTAGAATATTCAGCGGGGAAAGTTCCATACCTCATCGACAGACTCTCTGGTTTGAAACTGACCAGTGAAAGGACTGAAAGGACTCAATGTTGAACTTGAACCTCAATCTACAACATACAGCACAACACCGAACACAGTCTTTTTGTTTGTGTGCTTTGATTTTAGGACAAAGAAAGCCAGTAGAATAGAAATGAGTAAGAAAGCATACAGTTCAATGGGAATCGAAACCAATGCCTATTGTGCATGTTGTGGGTAGTCAGGGAGAGGATGATCATACTCAAGTAGCTCGCGCTCCTTCTTGCTGATGGCGCGCTGTCTGAAACACAATAGTCCAGAAGTAATACACGAAGAGCAAAGTAAAGCTATTATCAAAGCAATCAAGAAACCAAAAAGGGCAGTGTTGACACAAGTGGTTGTCAGGTTGGCAGGATCGGCTTGGGAAAGACGCAGGCGGCTGATGTTGGACGAAGTCAGATCGGAGGGAGAAATGACGCGAATACTGCTAATCAGGGGAACTTGGCCTTGCACTCGGTTCTCATCTTCCGCCGCTCGACGCTTACGATCAAAGACGGTACGGCGACGTTGTGGTGGACGAGTGACCAGCGGTGGCAGGCGGGAAACCATGTAGGGAACTTCGGCCGTTTCCACTTCCTCTATTCCGTACTAAAATAAACGTAGGAAAACGGCTGAACTGCATTCAACTTACTTCCTCCAACTCGCGCATCGTATCAAACAATACACTGTACACATGCGCAACTTGACTGTCTGAACTGAGCTGAGCCAAGTTTCATTAAAAGAATAAGAAGATATTTTTCCTGGTTCTGTTTTTCTTAATATTCTGAAGTAGTTCTGGCTAGAATTTGCATCAAATTTGGCTTACGCTGTTGATAATTCGGGGTTGTGCCCGGGTGGTAGTTGTGGTAGTAGTGGTCGTTGTGGTGGTGGTTGTTCTTTTTGGGGTTCTTGGTGGAGTCTGGATTCTCGGAGGTGGGTTGCCGTATCCTTCGTCTTCTGGGACGATCAGAGGAGGTGCCGGTCGAGTGGTACGACGCTGAAGCTGACGGCTTTCTTCGGGGACTTGCGGTGCCGGTGGTAGTTCACCGTACCTCAACCCTTGACACTGCTTCTGGACGCAACCACCTTTGCATACCGCGATGTTACACTTGATATTCACCTGGAAAGAGAAGCAGACATAACAATCAATCAACCAAGTTCTATTCGGTGGTTTCAACCTCGGCAAATAATTTGAACCAGATGGTTATCCCAAGCGGCGCACGCCGCTTGTGTTATCAGCTGAGAGCGTGCGCCAATTGGAAAACGCTCCCAAAACTCGACATTCTGACTAATCAAGTGGCGCACGCTTCGAGTGTTACTGGCAAAGAGCGTGCGCCACTTGCAAAACAACCTTGAGACTGGACAAGATTGCTTGCTCAAGTGGCGCACGAGTGACACCGGCCAAAAAGTGCGCCACTTGGGAAAGCGATATGGAGCATTCGCCGACATCCCGATTGATCGTGACATTTGACATACCGTCATATCATCGGGGAACTTGAAAGCAGTCAAGTAAGCATAGGCAATTTGCGCCGCTGTATTCTGGGTCTCTCTGGTAGTCTGCCACGCCGTGATAAGTTTCTCCATCAGCACACAACCGTTCTCATCGGTCAACTGAATCTTGTTCCTGCTTCGACCATCACTGGCGAAGCAGTCCAAGACTTGGAGTTCCATTGTCAAGTCCTTAGTCTGCAGGTAGATGACGAGGGTGAGGGTGTCGCCAATCTGGACGATGCCTTCGGCAATGACGGGTGCAAAGGGTCCACGACCCACTTGAACAGACATGGCCGTCGTCACGTCGTTGCCGTTGAAGTTGACAGCCAGCACATTGCCGGCGTCTACGCGAAAGGGCGTGAAGGTGATAGTAGAACGAATGCTGCTATTCCAGTTGCAGCGAACCCGCCGAGCCACGTCCGTTTGCTGCTGGTATTGGGCGTCGTTCTGCATGATGATGGTGTTCTCGATGTACCGAACTGGTGGCGACCTTCAGACAACTCCTCGAGGTTAGATTGATAATTCTATTCTACTTTAGATTGTTTTTCAATGTACTCTTCCATTGATGCCCCAGGCGAAAAATACTAATCTGGAACTTGCTGGAAATGTAAAAATATATTGGAAGCTCGACAAACAAAGTCGACGAGACTGTTTTCTTCAAGAGCGCATATTTCTGATGTTATAGACGCAGGCGTGCGCCACTGGGAGTCTGGGACAAACGACATTGCCGGGTTGTCCTAAGTGGCGCACGTCCTCAGTGTTATTTGCTGAAACAGTGCGTCACTTGGCAAAACGATCTGATGAAGTTTGTTAGCTTATTTAAAACTAAATAATTTTACGGTTTAAAACTGATTAATTTCGAGTGTTTTCCGTGAGATTTTTTGGTTGTCCATACTTGGTGTCGTCGTTGCCGCTCTGAGTGCCGCAAGCGTTGATGGGAATGTTGAAGGAGAAGGCGTTTTGGCCCGTACTTTGCTTGACGAAAATACAGCCTTGGGTGTAGTAGGAGCCTTTGGAGTAGATGATGCCGCTGAAGAAGGAATCAAACTGAACCGTCACTTGCATACCGCTTGCGTCGCAAGAAGCGTCAAGGATGGTCAGTTGCGGTGTCTTGATTTTGGATTTCGGGAGGGAGTAACTCATACTGTCGGAATCATCAAACTGATCCAGCTGACCGTAGACACTCTGCAAAAATCCGAGATGAAAATCTAGCCACAGATAACAACGCGCAGAAACCGAAAATAGCACCCGCAAATATTCCAGAATATTACAACAATATAACAAAAATTTTCTGAATGTTTTCTGCAAAAAACTCAGGGTAAAAAGCTGGAAACGTATTCCAAAGTACAGAGCAAAGAAACTCGGCTGAATTTTTCCCAGGTTGCGCGCGGTACCAGCCATTTATACCGTTTACGTGCGCCAGCTGGGAACCAACGAGACTCAATCATATGGTTTCAAGTGGCGCACGTTTCTATTGCTATTAGCTTGAAGGATGCGCCACCCCGCACAGCAGCTTTTCAACAAGAAAAGGCAGGGTTGCACGTACTTGCAGAGCGAAGATGATGAGTAAGAGAGTGACATCACGGACTGTCGTCCATATCAGCCGATAACAAGGCATTCTTTGGTGGGAGATTGACGGACAGTAATGGTAGAAAGACCTGCAACGCAAACGTTCTGTAGGTCAACATGCGTAACTCGACAGAGCTTCGGACGGCATTGCCCATGCATCCGGCACAAACGTGAGTGGGGCAAATTAGCGCACTTCAGCTCATTTAGAAAAACAAATCGCCCATCTCCGTTGCCTTTCTTCACGTTGAAGACTTTCACAATGGCACCTTATCAGACTAATCCGCCACACGTCCAAATTACAAACTGCTACACGAATATGTCAGTGATTATCACGAACACAAAACCAACCCACGGAACAAAAAACTGAGCGCGCGTTGCTCTTTACCGATCAAAATCCGACAGTGTCCGCTTAAGAAGGTGACCGGGAAAAAAGGGGCGGTAAACATTCCGTGAGGAGCCCAAAAGCTATAATCTACATTGGTTGGGCATTTCTGGTAAATTAGCTAGAATAAAAGTGCCGTGTACTGCTTTGGCGGAAGCAACTAAAAAAGTGTAGGAGTGGGGCGGGTAATATAGTAAAGAAGGTAAGCGTTTGATACTCGTACAGTTATTAGTTCTGCAAAACGCAGTTTTGTCAGGTGGTTTCTCATGGAAGCTAATTGTCCGTCTATGGAGAGCAAAATGGCCAAACATGGCAGTGCATATATGCGACTATTGTCATGCTTGGCCGTTTAACACCACCACACAGACATTACTCACGGCCGATATCTGACAAGATTAATTGCTCGAACCAGATCCACTTCTATAGGCTCTTCAAACAATTTCACCATCTTCAGTTGGTTTCAAGAAAAAAAACGACTCGAGAAAAGTTTTTCCTGATATTAAATTTTCGAAAAGAAATTGGTGTACTTTCTGCGTTGAATATCTTCGCGAAAAATTCTGGCGGACGGAAGTACGAGGAAGTCGGATGTTCAGCGACCTGGAAAATTATGAGCACGTATGTTGTTCAGAAAGAATAATATCGGAACCAAAAGACGTGCATACCATTAAAATTATGTATAGTTTGTTTACTGGCTTTATCGAAACCGAAAGTAGCTGAACCAGTTGCCCCATCACCCATGGATGTTCGATCAATGGTCATTTTCACAGTCGCTACCTTTACCGGTACCAGTACGAGAGTAACAAACCTTTAAGAAGCCCACTGTTATCACGTTACGTAACGTCGGTAATCGCATTACGGTGTTGTCACTGCCATTCAACACAGAATAACAGTGAGACCGAGTACCAGGTTGATTTTTGGAAGGTTGAATCAAACGCCCCGTGCTACATTTCATGGTTCTTCCCCCGGTATCAAACTGCATAAAAAACCCGTTTCTGCTTTCCAACACCCAAACAATTGCGTAAATTAGCCTACAGAAGCCATTAACTACGCCGGGTAAACACATGTTCCGGAGGTAATTTCTCCTGTTATGTTTTCCCGACAGCAACGTGACAGAAAATTAAAGACAGACTTCATTACCAACTCAACAAACAAAATAAACTAGCGCCTGGGCAAACCATAAGATTGTTGCTCCAAGTAGCACACCCTTTTAGCATTGTTGGCAGCAAACGGGCGCCTCCTCGGAAAACACTCGAAACTCAACCAGAAGGTTTTCCCAAGCGGCGCACGCCTCCATCCAATAAAACGTCAAACATGCGCCACTCGAGTAAACATTCTTGTCGCGTTCTAGCCAACAACAGAACGAACAGAAAACAGCTTGCATCTGACTTCCGCTTCAGCACTCGATGTGCACTGTGTAAAAAAAAAACAGGAAGAAAATGAAGACTCACTTTGGTTAACTTACACAAAAACCTAGAGGATCTGCAACGAGGAGAATTGCAAATTGGTCCGGTTCGCTCGAAACACCGTCGACAAAATCCTGATCAGTGAATTGAAGGTTCCAATGGAGGGGAAATTCAGAAGGGAAAGGTAGAATGCAATATCGGTTCTCCGTTTCAGAAAGTAATGCCGGTAATAAATGCACCGTAAAGGAAGTCAAGAGAAAAAGAATAACCGTAGTGCTCTTCTCGATCTTCGCATTGACACAGATCTGGTCAACTTGAAGAAGCGAAAGCGAAACTGTCGCGAGCACCGTGTGGTTCTCTGACTATACCATGCCGTTGAAAGCGACAAAGTGTGCTAACAATATGCCAGCATATACCTTGTATTAAATACACTTTTCAATAGCAACCGGAATTCTTACGCTGACGTAATCGTCTGAACAAAGAGAGACCGCCTCGGCGCCTTTTGCTTTCCGTTGTACGTCTCAAAATAATTAGTCTATACCGTACAAGGGTTGTAAAATCTGTTCGATATCAGTTTAGGTTCCGACAAGCTGACACGAAATCTGATTAAGCTTTTTTGAACGGAGCTTTTATTACACCAATCAAGAGCGGCAATTCTGCTTGATGGCGGACAGCATGCACGGACATGTGTGGATGCAACCAAGTAGAACGGACAAATTTCTTTCGTTCAGTCCTTCAGACACCTTCGTTAAGGTCTTTACATACGCGTGTGGTAACTCAAAGCTTGAAAGCGACCCTCGCAAATTCCTCCAAGGAATGGCGCACTGAACGCCGTTCTGGTTCGTCGCGAAGAAGCTGAGAAGTACATGTGAGCCATATGGCACAACAGCTCTTGAAGGCCGTGCAAGTAGCTTCGAACTCTCCATTTGATCTGTTTACTCTTGGAAAGAAACTTTTCTCTTGAGACATCTACCTGCATACACATGAAACAGAACTTCACACTCGAATCAGGTATGCAGGTATTTGTCACCGAAACCAACTTCTGAGACAGAGACCTACATACAGACTCAACGACAAAGAAAGTGGGAAGAGTGTATGCAGGTTGATGTCGTGCACTGTACTGTTAGTCTGTCGTTTCCATTGGGCGTTTTTTGATTGAAAGGGGATTATTCTGATGTGTGCAGTTATTAATTTAAACAAGACTTATTTCTTCTGACACCCGCTTCTATCTGGACTGATTACCTGCTCTCTATGCATCACTCAAACTCACTCTATGACTGAATGGGTAACAATCACCGCAAACTCGAGCTACAAGATCACTTTTTCAGTGTGACTAAGAAGGCCATCAACGTCGCCGACTGCGTAAAATGAATGTGCAAGTGGCCACAATTATGCCTTTTCGTGTACGCACCGGCGTTTTGTTCCAAAAAGGCTCTTGCAGGTGGTACTTGTGTATCACTTTGGAAGTGATACAGAGAACGCGTAAAGACCGCCATGCACATACAAGTAGCGGTAAGTCACAGTGGGTCCTCATCGTATGACAGTGATTTCCTGTATGAATACTCCCGCGAGTCATATTACGGGTCTTCACAGCTCACTAGGTCCTCGGGACTTACCATGTGTGGCTAATACTTGAACATTGTTTGCTGGTGAGGAACGGCGCCGGTAGAGATGCTTCATGTCCCTGCAAACTCCATTAGTCGAGTCAGAAGGCCCACGTCGCGGTTCTGAACAGCCATGCGGCATTTTGCGAACAAGTCTGCCTTCACACTTCCCACTAGAAAAGAGAAAATAGTAAGATCCTAAAGTCGCACCGACGAGCGTTCCCACATCTTTTCTATCACTTGCAAAAATTGAACAATGGTCTCTTAGCGTACTTCATTATCACAAGGGGCAAAAGAACCGAAAATTCGACAAGCAAATCAAGTGGAAGCTCGGCAAACTAACTCGATCGGATCGTTCTACAAGTAGCTCACGTTGCCGTCTAATCTCAATGAAACATGCGCCCCTTGGTAAAACGATCTGATCGGAGTTGCTTGCCGAGCTCCCAAATTATCCGTTTACCAAAGATATTACCAAACATATCCAGTTTTCCATATCATTAGGTAGTTTTGTTGAGGTTACTACCAAAGACTTACCTCGAAGCCTGGCAGCTTTGTCGATGAGCTGACTGACCAGTTTCAGACCAGTCGTCAATTTCTCATGAGCTTCCATCTGGACCCGGAAGTCACCCAGAACGGCCTTGTTCTGGTTCCCCAACTCCAAGAAGCACTTCCTCACTTCTGGCCTGAAACATGACCACTCCGAAGAAAAGACTTGCGTCAATTTTAAAAGGGAAAAGACAGAAACGATGGTGTACCAGACTTCCAGCATTTTCGTTTCTTCAGCCTTCATCAACATGGCTCGAATGGTCGACCCACGGTCCGCAATGTCCGCCACTTGCCTCTGTCGATTCTTCTGGAACTCTTCGACCTACAAAAAACAAAATGACAGACATTTCATCACTGAGATCGAAGCAACGACTGCCTACTTGAACGAAGACGTCTTTCAGCGTATCGTAGGCTTTGGGGAAATGCGCCCGCGACGTCAACTGTTTGACCGACATGGACTCCGCGATGCATTCCACAACATCGCCGGCAGTATCGATACTGTCGGTTCTTACAGTAACCTTTAGAAACAAAACAGTTCAACCACCGGCCAAATCTTAAAGCTCGGAATACATACTGGACAAAAGCGCTGCTCCAAGTGACGCACTCCATCAGCCAATAATACTGAGAACGTGCGCCACTTGAGAAAACAATCAAGCTCGACCCTATCGGCTTCCAAGTGGCGTACGTTTCCAGCCAATGATACTGAAAGCGTGCGCCAGTTGAGAAAACGATCTCTTGCCGAGTTTGCTTGCCAAAGTCCCGTTTGAATTCTCGTTGTACACTTCGGACTGTGGAGCTTACCTCCCCGTCACCAGTCATCTCCAATGAAAGTTTCTCGCCGTCCCGTAACCCGACAAAGGACAGCACGGCCTTGTTGGGGTCTGTGGAACTCTTGTGGTCGGTCCTCAAGAAAAAGTGATCAGCGGCCCACAGCAAAAACTACAGAGAAAAATGGAGTAGACAAAAGATATCATCACTTGCGGGACTGTACGGAACGCTTACCCGGTTGGTGCGTTCTAGGAGCTTAAACGTCACGTAGCCTTCTGGCTGTGTGGGTTGCTGTTCCGTCAGCTGATAGTACATGGCGAACCTCTTGATTTTGATCAGTTGTCCGTGACAGAAATAGTATTTCCTGCAGAGATAAAACTCCCATTAGTGACGGACGAACTAGACAGCTCATTATGTTACCGGTTGGGTTGTCCCGCCATAACTGTGACAAACATCTCCACTGGGGTGTTCTTGGGAATAGACAAGGGAAACTGCGTCACGTTGGATAGGAGCCTTTCCGGTGGATGACTGAAAGAAGGGCAGACAGAGAGAAAGCTTAAAGTACGACCGGCATTCAGACATTAGGTCAATAATCCGGAGCAATACTAAGAAAATGGGAGCTAATGAACAAACATGACAAGATAATTATCGCTCACTCAAGTGGCGCGTACTTTCGGCCAAATAATACTGGGAAGTGCGCCATTCGGGAAGAACGCTCAAATCAGCGAGATCGTTCTTTTCCAGTGACGCGTCCTTTCAGCGCTCAATACCGTTCACTTGCGCCACTTGAGAAAACTATTTCTCCCAATTTGTTTGCATTTTCTAAGCGGCGCATGTTTGCAGTGTTCATAACTGGAAGTGTGCGCCACTACTCACAGATACTTACTGGTAGTAACTTTCTCCAGCAAACACTCCTTCGGCAAAGATGATCACTCCTGGAATCTTGTAGGTTGATACAGTGGTTCGTACGGTAAATTTGAGGCACGGCTGCAACAAAAATTTAAAAACTACAGATAACTATGACTTTGGAGAACGGAATCTTATTTTCTGAATGGTAGTTTTTACCTTATCAAATAAGTTCGGAAGACTTTTTAGATCACCAACGTCGTCGGTTCTGAGAAAAGCTTGAATTCCTGGAGGGACTAGAGATTTCTGGCCATCGCGGTGACTGTCGCTGCTAGTGAAGTAGTTCGGATCGTTCATGGATGGTTCTATCTCGACGATCACTTCCACGTCCTCCTGCATGGTCGACCATTCGTAAGCGGCGTCCATTATGAAGTCGCCTTTTTTTGGTCGAACGTCCAGTCTATCTTGCATCGTGGCTTCCTCGTTCTCGTCTTCCTCTTCGAATATGTTTATCCTGCTCTCACCTTGCTCATCTACCGAGATGAATTCGTTCGAAGACACGTCCTGAAGAAACGTCACTTCGGAATCTCCGGCGGCTCCGTTCTCCACTGCGAAAGCCTTCACTAAAATTAGATCAATAGTAATTCGAAGACTGCAGTTCCAAACATCCTGAAATGGGAGGCCGGCAAACAAAACGTAATATCACTTCCAGCTGATATCCCGACAGCGTGCGCCACTCGAAAAAGCAAGCAACCTCGTCAAGATCGCTTTTCTGAGTGACGCACCCTCCCAGCTAACAGCACTGGGAACATGCGCCGCTTGAGACAACGATCTTCCACGTTCCGTTTGCCGACCTTCCAGAAAGATCCAGACTGCTCCTTTTCCGACTTTCGGTTGAGGCAAATTTCCATACCGTTGCCTTCCGTCGAACAAACTAAAAGGTAGCTGTTTGCTCGTGGATCGTGAACTTCCACCACTTGGGCAACAGGATCGTCCATTTGGTACTTGAACATCAGGTTTCCCGTGAAGCGATCCCTCACTTCGAACTACCAATACAAGCCAGAGAGGTCTTCGTGTTAAAATGAGTTGCAGATTTCCATAAAAAGAGCTGTTATGATGTGGGAAATGTGGTACCTTGCCATTGGACCAGCCACACAATATTTCCTGTTCGCCGTTGCCGTTCAAGTCCATGCCGATTAGAGCTGTCGGTACGCTCTTGGACTTGACTCGCCACCGTCGATCATACTGTTCGTATACCCCCACTGTGCCATTGGAGAGGCCGTAGACGAAGCTTTGGTCCTTTAGGACAGCTAGCGAGACCACGTTGTCCGTCTCGCTCATGGAGAAGATCTGTTCGGTCTCGCGAAAGACTCGGATTTGGTGGTCGTCACAACCGGCTACTATCTAACAGCAACGACCCTCTTTGATTGAAACACCCGGAAGTTTTAATGGCAGTTTGGCCTACCTCGGTTTGACCGTCCTTGTTGATGTCGAAAAGGCACAAGACCGAGACGTTGTCACCGGTCAGCGTCCACAAGGGTTCGTTTCCTTCCTGGTCGAAACCTTGAAGAGCACTTTGTCCCCCGACGATGGCCAGTGTCTTCTTTATTCTTCCCGTTGTGCCGATGGCAATACTGCTCGCTCCACCAGTAGTCTGTTAAAAGAAACAGAAGAGTGTTTCAGCATTTTGAAATTTTGACGTTCGCTAGCTGCCCGATACAGCGCCACCAATGGTCACAGTTGCGGTCGCTGACCACTGTCCACCAGCACTAGATTAGTTTCACATCTCTTCGATGCTCAGGAGTATATCTGGAAATCGTGGATTTAAGTCTGATAGCCCTGATCATCCCCGTCGTCACATACCTGCATTTTATTCAACCTCAAGAACCCTATTCCCATAGAAAAGGGAATGAATGTCTCAGCTGACAACCAAGACAATGTGTATCTCCTGGCTGTAAGTGATCGGAAAGGATGATGAAGCCAGGTACAAATATAGCTTGGGAACTCGGCAAACAAACTCGACAAAACTGCCTTCCCAAGTGGCGCATATATTCAACGCTATCAGCTGAAAGAATGCCAGCTGGGAAAGCGATCTCGTCGAGTTTGACTGTCTTTCCAAGTGGCGCACGTTCTTGGTGTTACTGGCCGGAAGCATGCGCCACTTTCGGAAACCATTTTGTGGAGTTTGTTTGCCGAGTTTCCAGTTGCGAAAATCCTGTCAGTCTGTGCTACTGAAGTATCATAGGTTGTTGTCGGTCGTAGTGGCATCTACAAGGTTCGATTTTTCAGTAAGAAGGAAGAGACCACCGCCACGTTACCTCTCTTCTGCAGCCATCGAAACTGGCGACCAGCAACCGAGGTGCACTCATCAAAGGGAGTCGCGAAGGCATGAACCTCAACGATGGGGACTATGAAGAAATGCAGATTCAGGAGGTGCTGAAGAAGCCTGGAAGCCTCGCGCAACAGAGTCCGCCGGATTGCCCAGAAAGACATTCACTAACATAAGGTACTAGAGTCCTGAAATCCTGCTTATATAAATTCTAGATGGTTAACCTGCCCCTTTCAACCTTTAGGATTAAGATGGACTGATGGAGGATATTGGACTTAGTTCACAAGACGTAAAGATGTCTTTGACAGCAATTATGGCTGGCCAAGTTTGTGACTGTTCTAAATCTTGCATTTCTCTTACTCTACGTAATTCTTCGGAAACCATCGCCGGAGACTTTGGTCCCAATCAAGCCAGATAAACTTGCTGAACTTACCGGCCTGCGGAAGACTTCCCGGTTAGAAGGCACATCATAGACAATCAGCTCCGTCGGAGTACCGATAAAGAGCAGGTCTGTAGGCGAATCCCGAGTGAACTTCCCGACGGCCAAGGCGGTAATAGTTTGGTTGATGTTTAAGACCTGAAGACTTTCTTTCGACGGGACGATGCGGGAAGCATAGGTAACCAGAGTCGGAAGTTTGCTGATGATGACCTACAACAAGGATGAAACTCAACTACGTATTGATCAGGTCAGTTATACATCCCAAACTGCAGTACAGTGTACCTTGTTGGCCATGTTGGCTGCCGCGATGTACATTTCTCCTTCGGAGAACATGCCACAGACAACCCGGCCAGGGCGGATCGTTTGCTGCAACTGCAGATCGTAGACCGCGCGCAGCATTTTGGAAGGTACGGACTTCCGCTGAAATTCAGCGACTGGTTCTCGCTATCCTAACTATCTCAACGAATCGACAGTGATCGAGTGTCCTGAAACAAAACCGAAGCAAAGGTTTTACAGTGAGCTGCGAAGCAGTGGAAAACATGATCGCTCTGAAAAGGTTCGTTGCAGAAGATCGATGCCAGTGAGTTCGATTACTTACCTGACAAGGCTGCGAACCTCCCGAACGCCGCAGTAACTCCTTTCACAACTTCCACACTATCATAAGTGTGCGGTTTCTGGTTTACATGTGCTATATCCAAACATGTGAAGTAGAATCACAACACAGCATCGTGGTTGAAGCCCGAACCTGATCGGTGGGAAGAGAAAATCGATTACTGTTAACGATGATGTTCGATTGTTGTTTAGGTGCGCAGATACTCAGTCAGATTCCTGTCACTTTTAAGCGGTACACTACGTCATCGCATAAGCATTCAAAATTGACGCGAATCGCCCTGGCGAATCACAGTCACTGACGACATTCGTCAGACACGTGGCCAACTGTGCCACGTCAGGTGAGCAGGACATTCAATAGAGCCGCCGCGCTTCCGCTTGCGCAATCGCGGGCTTGATTGTTGATTGTCGTATTCCCAATTTCCCATCCATGAATCACGGATGCGGATTCCAATTCTTCACTTTTCTTCCGCTCGTCCACGACTCCACGTTGACGCTAATATTGTTTTCTTGTAGGTGGTCCAGACAGGAGGCTTTGGACACCCTCCCTCCACGATTCTAGAAATCAGGCCTGAAAATGATGCGTCGCCAAGCTCGTCTTCGTCGGGAATACGTCTACCGGAAGCACATCGAAGAACGACAGCGTGCCATCCAAGAAAAGAAGGAAAGGGTCAAGAAAGCCCTCGACAACAGCCACATCCTACCCAGCACCTTACGTACAGAAGCCATCAGCTTAGCCGAAAAACTTGACTGGGACGACGAAGGTGGTCAAGGCATCGTCAACCATGAGGACGACGAGTATCGGTGGGCAGGCGTCGAAGATCCCAAAATTATGATCACCACCAGCCGTGATCCCAGCGCCAAGCTAAAGCAGTTCGCTAAGGAGATGAAGCTCATCTTCCCCAATGCCCAACGCCTAAACCGTGGTAACTATGAAATGAAACAGCTGGTGGCGGCGTGTAGAGCGAACAACGTGACGGATTTCGTCCTTGTCCATGAACATCGCGGCAACCCTGACACCCTCATCATCAGCCATCTTCCGTACGGCCCAACTGCCACTTTCTCCCTCACCAACGTGGTTATGAGGCACGACATTCCCAATATCGGTACCATGTCGGAGCAGTTTCCTCATTTGATCTTCCAGAATTTCAAGTCCAAACTGGGAAATCGCGTGATGAATATTCTCAAATATTTATTCCCAGGTAAGGCGTAATATGACATTCCACTCTATCCCAGAGTGTTATGACGTTACATGACATGACTGACATTACGGACTGACCATTGGCTTTCTATGGTAGTGCCAAAAGAGGATTCGAAGCGAGTCATCACTTTCGCGAACCAAGATGACTTTATTTCGTTCCGTCATCATACGTACAAAAAAGGCGAAGGTAAAAACATTGAGCTACAAGAAGTTGGTCCGCGTCTGGAGATGAAACTGTACTCGATCAAGCTCGGAACTATCGACGAGATCGACGCTGCGGATACGGAATGGCAACTGAAGCCGTACATGAACACGGCCAAGAAACGACGATTCCTCAGCGACGACCCCGGCTTCCTCGCTCCATCCTCATAGAAAACTATTCTGAAATCTAGTACTTACATAGTTGAATTTGCAAACCTCGTCATGGTAAAACAGAAGCAGATTATGCAGAAGCGTTTTTCCATCCCGTGGGACACTTGGTGTTCTACTGTACGAATTCACGAGTCTTTTTCTTCCATGATGTCTGGCTCGTGAGTGAACGATGACGGAATACCACCCTGCAAAACCAGCTTTAGAATGAGGTTGCAGAATGATAAATGCAACGTGGGCAAACGGACTCGATCAGATCGTTCTCCCCAGTGGCGCACACTTCCAACAAGTGATAATGGATACGTGCGCCACTTGAAACAAAGATGGAATTCCGCAGTGGTTTTCTGGAAATCTTTAAGTAATTGTCAGTGATGTCTCACCTTGGCATTCGATCGGGCTAATCGTGCTTCGTGCTCTTTTCGTAGTTCCTCCTTCCACAACTTGTCCTCCAGTTCTTCCTTCAACTTGGCCTGCTCCTTCTTCTTTTGATCGCGGTCCTTTCTGTCCAGATGTAAGGCATGGAGGATACGCTTGGCTTCACTTCTTTCCTTGTCCTTTTCCTTCCGAGGACTGTTACTTCCGGTCACTCCGTCGCAGTGGGAACGTGACATCTCCAAGTGACTATGAGGGAGTTTCTCCAGCTGGTGTAAATATTGCTGGTATTTCTTTTGGACGTGCTTGTCGTGGTGCTCGGAAGCGAATGTGTCCATTTCGGCATCGCTGTTCTTCCTCAGCCAGCTGATAAAGTCGGAATCGTCGAGCTCATGATGAGGGAGGACTGGGAGATCAGCTGTGCTGGGAATGTTTGGGATGGACGCGACGGAAGATTTTCGGGAGGGAAGAGATGAAGAGGTTTCTGATGGTGGAGTCTTTGGGTCCACGCCGCTGGTCTTCCGCACGCTTCCGTCCTCGGTCGTCACACCGGCAGAAGGCATTCTCAAGTTTTGGATGACCCACCAAGATCACACTAACAGTGGCGGGTTTTATTCCAACAAAAGGTGAACCTCTTTGAGATTGCAATTCCACTAAGTCTAAGAAATACGTAAAAATGTGTTTTATGGAACATCCAACATGGGAAGCTCGGCAATCAAACTAAAGATAATTTCCCAAATGACGCACGCTTTTAGCATCACTTGCTGGACCCTTGCGCCACTTGGAAAGCCAGTCTTGTCGGGTTGGTTTGTTGAGTAGGTTACCTTGGTCTCACGTAGAAAGGTTCTTTGTAAGAAAACAGGGGGATGCGGTTGAATAAAGTGTGGATCGCACAAGGGATGTAGGCCGAGGGAAAGTTGCGTTGCAATGGGTAGATGCTATTGCCAGATTGACCGGTGTCCACTTGCATGTGTTGCGTCTAAAGGAATAAAGAGCAGCTGAAACTGCTGATAACAGAATCGCTTCTGACCCACATAGAAAGCCTAAAATGTCCTCACGTTGACTGAGTAAAGTGCAGACAGAATTTGAACCTGCCAACTCAGAGAAACAAAATTCCAATACAATCGGAAGGCAGTTCTCACTTTACAGTGGCCAAAGCGAAACTGACCAGAGGCAAAGATGTAAGCGTGCTCTTATCGCCACACGAGACCCACTATGTTGTAGAGAAAAGGCTAGCAGGGCCACTGAGCAGGCCACTGGTCGAATTCTTGCACGTGTAGTAAAACGAAGGAAAATCTTATCGAACAAACACCAGCATATGGATTTCACTGCGCAAAAAAATTAAATTTTTTCGGAAAGCTGTTCAAGGCAGAATTACCAAGTAGTCCTTTTGTCCGCGTAATCTAACCGCAGTGTACTGCACGAGTAATATCACTCGATATATGGCCCGAAGAACGATAATTCTGCGACAAAAACGTAAAACTTTCAGTCTTCCAACGTCAATATTGACCGGAGACAACGTAAAGCTAGCCCCGGCGCTCTTCGCCTTCTCGGGTGATTCACTCATCACGCTCCTTACAAGAGTCGTAAGATAAAATACGGAATAGCCCAGAGCAAGACTAATCTGTGATATTTCCTTCGCAGATACCTTGAGTTTCTTCGAACTCTCCGAAAACAAAACCAGGATAGCACCATCAAAAATGAAACAAATTCTCCGTCAAACCGTTTCGAAATGTCCGCCGTTCAGCCACAACTTCTTCGCTCGTCAGCACATTTCCCAGTAAAATACTAAAGAAAATTAAAGCACCGAGATAATGATTCGACTTGAACTTATTCCAACAGTCGATTGGGTCGTTGAAGTTTGTGACGAATGATTGATAGAGTAGATGGCCACCCACACCTCCCAGACCGACGTAGAAAGGCCAAGCCATACCGGCCATGTAACCACTACAGCCTAGGCCGCACAACATGGCCGCTGAGAATTCCCACAGAATGGTCGGTGTGCGTTCGCCGAACTTTAAGGCTGTGGACTTTATACCGACCAAGGCGTCGTCCACCTTATCCTGAAATCAATCACGAGGGTTGCTCTGAGAAACTTCATTACTCATGTCGCTGTTATGAAGGTATACCTGATGAGCGTAGATTGTGTCGTAGACCATAGTCCAACACACACCGGACAAGTACAATGGAATGGCCACAAATGGGTCAAGGTAGCCACGGACAGCAGCGTAACCCAACAATGCTCCCCAGTTGAAGGCAAGACCTGAAACCAAAAGAGCTATCCTGAAAAACCCCCCTTAGATTTCTAGCAAACTTTCAACGTACGCAACGTCAGCAAATAAGTTCAGCCAGGGTGTTACCTCAAGTGGCGCACGCCTCCAGCCAATAAAATTTTAAACGTGCGCCACTTGATAAAGTAATCTTGGCGAGTTTTAAGCCGTTTTCAAAGTGGCGCACGCTTTCGGCAATAACTATGAAAAAGTGCGCCACTTAAAATAACCACTTGAGTGGAATCATAAATCATTTGCCGACGTTCCGTATTTCCAGCAGGACATTCGGGAAAGTTTCTTACCGAGAACTACCTGTGGGAAGTACGTGACTCGTTTGAAGAAAGGATAGGTCAATACCAGACCGAGCGAACTTGCACCGAGTACAATACTGTAAAAATAAAATCCGTAAATTAGTACAGTACGAGGTACCTAGTTCCAACAAGGAAGTACTGTATGACGAAAACCTGAGTTACCAAACGGCTAGATCAGAAAAAGAAGGAAAAGGTACATGGAAGAGTCTTACCTGTACCAGTTAAACTGAAGAAGGACTAGAAGGGACAGTCCTAACTGGCCGGCTAGCCATACTAAGGCAGACCGAAAGTCGATCTCACCGGAAGCTAGTGGCCTCGCTCGTGTCCTTTCAACCTCCAATGAAGGCCGAATTCTTGCTTTGATTTCAGTTCCACTGCACTTTCCTGATGAAAATTCTAACGGTAACATACCTTCCCGTCGAAGTCCCTGTCCCACATGTCGTTTATTATGCAGCCAGCTCCTCGCATAAGGAAAGCCCCTGCTCCGAATAGCGCCAGCATTTTTAGGTCGGGAAGGCATCCTGGTTGTGCGGCCAGAGCGATGCTCCAGGCACATGGCCAGTACAAAAGCCATATTCCTAAAAAACATATCCATGAACTATAGATTCGACAGACTCTGCACTGTAGAACATAGCACGGGAATTGGCAAACCCGAAAAGACTGTTCTCCCCAGTAGCGTACTTCACTAGCATCATCGGCTTAATACGTGTGCCACTTGGAAAAGCGATCTTGCCGAGTTTGATTGTTTCCTCGAGTGGCGCGCCTTTGTGGTATCGTTGGCTGGAGCGTGCGCAGCTTGGGGAAATGGTCTGAGTACAGTGCTGCTCTTGTTCGAGTAGGATCAAATGACATACCTGCGGGCTTGTCTGCTCGGATGAGTCTCAAGTACGGCTGCAAAGGCTTCGGAGACCTAACGACCAAGTCCTTTGCGGAGATTATGCCAACTAATGAAGCTGGATCGGTCGTGGAGAAGGACTTCCGGTCAGAATGACAGGAGCATGAACCTGCAAACAAAGCTTAAATTCGGCCACCGCGTTCTCGTCAATGCTCAAGAGCGCATCCTGGTACCAGCACGTGGAATATGAGGCTCATGTTGGATCGTCCGCGGCAGTATTTGCACTGTGGATAGGCTTGTACGGTGGATCCTGAAGTCCAGCGGAAATGAAGTGGGCGATTTCAGCCACCAAGAAGGAAGTCGGAACCGCGCCATCGCGGATGCTAACGAGGGTCGCATCAGCTGTATAAAGCTGTGGCATACGGGATCTCATCCAATCATTTCGCAGTCAAGCATCAGAGGCTCGGGAACAACAAATTGCACGGGAAGATCGTACGCCAGAATCCAGGAATAGGTTCTGGATCTGAAATGAACGTTCGTCGTTAGTCTGACAAAAGCATCGACAATCAACTAATACATTCAGAGAGCTCTTGATTGTTTGATGTACAAGTGTACAGTAACTTTGTTTACCTAATTACAGTACTTTTTTATGATAATTTTATTTGCGTTTCACATTGCAGCAGGCGAAATCTCTTTCCCCTTCCGATCCTTTCGAAGATCGACCAGATTCTGCCTTCTCGTTGACCGTGTACTTCTACTTTCAGGTTGATAAATCACCGTTCCTTGGCCAATAAACATTCTCGTGCCGTAATCTGACGGACATTTGCAGTGATCACTCTCCTTCGACAAAGATGCTGGCCAGACTCACCCAGCTCCTTCGAGAAGCTGTTTCCTCTCTCTCCACTTTCTGCTCTTTTCGTCGCTTTCTCATCATTTCCGGCACTGTTCTAGTCTTCCTCATCTTCTTTTACATCAAATACGCTACCGACCTTGTCAGCCTGTCGTCTCAGACAGCTATCCCCACCACGAAATCCTTATCAGGTGGCGCACCGGAAATACCCAGGCTGAATGACTCACTCGTTGACAAGATCGCTGTGATCTTTCCACCGGCCACCGCAAGCACAGTGGGCATCTCTAGTCAAGTTGTAGAGTCGTGTGGAACGGGAAAAGTGCTTCAGGTGGAAGGTTCATGCAGACTGTGTACGATGTTCGAAGTCACGTCGAAAGCTTCTTTCTGCCAGCAGACGGGATACAAAGAGCCTTTTCGGTGTGTTGCTAGCTCCAAACATGTTGATGAGAAAGACAGCTCGACGGTTTACTGGCGTACTTGTGAGAATACGCTGGAGATTGAAGCGAGGAATTTTCAGATTTTTGGTGTAGTAGCATGCGCTGCTGCGCTTATTCTGTCAGCGTTTGTGTACTGGAGGCATCACGCCCTCAATCAGCAGTACATCAAAAAGATCCAGCAAAGACTAAACACTTCCTGAAGCAGAGAATTCCCGTCTCAAAGGTTAATAGAGTAACTCGCGCAGAATTCTATAAAAAGTATCAGGAGTTTTTCAAGAATAAAATTACAACGAAAGCACGTGGGTATGTTTTCCATGAGACAGATTTCCCTTCTCCCTTCCGGATGGAAACGAAACAGACGGTTTTTGTATTACACAGTCATGGTCTTTCTGTTCACCTTCCCAGTCCTTGTGAACTGTCCCGAGGTTTGTAGTAAATTCCGTGACTCTGGAAGAAAACCAGGAAGGTGGATCAGGCAACCGGAAGTGAACCAAACATTTATACAGGCCCAAATGTTTCACTTTTATTTCTTGGACCGCGAAAAGTAGTCTGGATAAGCTAGCTTTATGAGCGGAAATTGCGACGAGGTATGTCGAAAGTTACTTACTTTCAGTTCGCGCACAATATCAGCAGGAAGAGATCCGGAGACACTGACAGCATACACTCCAGGCACAAACTTATCTGCAAGAGCAACTCTTCCTTTCACACCCAGCTATCCACAGAAAGCTAAGACACAACAGCCTGATAAGCTCAATAACGGAAAAAAATATGGTGTTGCCTACGTGGACTTTCTGGCTGCGTGAAAGAATGTACAAGAACTGGGGAAACAAACTCGACAAAATCGTTTTTCCTCAGTGGCGCACGTTTCTGGCCAACCAAACTGTTAACGTGCGTCACTTCGAACGACAAGAAACTGCTTTCCTAACTGGCGCAGGTTGAGGGTGATACTGGCTGGAAACATGCGCCACCTAGAGAACCATCTCGTCTCCTATATTTGTTGAGCTCAGTACTGCTGTACCTATTCTCTGCCATTTGGCAACCCAGCTTTGCGGAGGGCTCATCATAGCAATCATCCTGCAAAACACAGTAGGATTAGGTCGTAAGAGCACGATCGAAAACGTTCCATTAAATACCCGTCAAAGTTAGCGCTGGTGTAGTCAAAGACGGCTTCTTGATGTCCCTTCATCTGAAGGTAATCCGCGCAGTTTTCGCATCCCGAGGACAGAAACTGATCAAACGTCTACAAACGTTGAACCATCAAACCCGTTTCTGAGATGCCTTGTGACCCTGAAGACTGGTATGAAGATGTGGGAGCGACGTACCTTGATGGACGAGCACAGCAGACAAGCCCGTAAATTCTTCAGATCCTTGGGAATCGTTTCAGCCATCTCGCGCGCGTCGTATTGGTTCCCAGTAGTGCTTCCCGCAACCTCGCTTTGCTCCGGCCAACGGCTCCTGTGTTGCGGCACCCCGAGTGCGACCCCTGGAGTACAGTAACAGCTTCTGCACAAGATTACGAGAAGAAGAAACCAGAAGAAACGATGCGAGGAAGAAAAGTTAGAAACGCAAATAATTTATCCATATTTATTTACCCACATTTACCCATATTTACCCATGTTTGTAAGGTCTTTCAGTATGAAATTGCCGTCCTTTAGGGTCGGACTTCAAAATGCCGTTTTGAAGTCGTAACACCACTTTTAGAGTTCGGCTGATGTCCAACTCCAGTGACAAGGTCTCCTCGTTTTTTTGCAAACAAGGTCCACTCAAAACGTTGAAAATCGGACGTAGGAAGAATTTTAGAATAGAGAGGTCGATACGGAACTCGAGCAGCGCAAGAAATCCGAGTAGCGTAAGACTTTGGCCCTCCCATTCCTTACTCTAATTTGCTGAAGTTGAGACCCGCTACGCGATCCAGCCGATTAGCGTAACTTCTCCGGAAAGTTTTGCAAAACCTCCATCAATTTTCGTAATTAATAACTGTTTGGTAAGATGCGATGTCAAATCACACGAACTTCCCAATTCTGATACAGCAACGGAAAAAGTAATTTCCAGTTCCGACTGCTTAAAGCTGAAGTGAATCTTGATACGAAAAGCAGCAGTTAAAAGCAAAGGGGAATCCAGAAAGTGGCAAAAGCCACAGTTAGAGACGCAGTTCTTATTGTGGCAAAATTCACAGTTGATGTTGCAGTCTCATCGAATTTTCGAAAGCCACAGTTACACCCACAGTCAAAGTGAGATTTGCGCTGTTTTCTTGGCTGAGAAAGTCACAGTCAAGCGTGCAGTCGTTGCTATAGTTTGACGAATAATTAATAACCGACGTTAAACCCTGAAAGATGCAGTTAGAGGGGCAGTTGGCACCTCGGTGGGACGTCTTAAAAGCAAATCTGAGGTTTCGAAAAACTTTTGGGAAGAAATACCCGCCGAAAAGCTTAGTTGGAACGTTACTGGGATTTCTTACGCACTCGAGTAACGGCCCATATGCCTTACTCGAGAATTAAGCAGCGAGTATGTTAGTGGGGTCAGTCGGTTCGGCTCCGCCCATGTCCTCCCTTTCAATTGGCTCATTTTTACGCTAATGTGATTTCTTGCTCTGCTCGAGCGCCGTATCAACCACTGGAATAAGAACCATGCACGTCTAATCAGGACCATTTTACGAATTTTTTGCCGCACCGTCAGCTGCACCATCCCACCGCCAACAGGGTACTTTGTAGTGGTCCCTCAGAGTATCAGCAAGAAAATAATCCTTCGGGATCCTACAAAAGAAAACACTTTTGAAAAGAAGGTGGTGAATTGTCGAGAACAAAGTGCGCCAGTTTAGTGGCGCGATAACTTTTTCCCAATTCTCCGGTCGTAGTGTTGATCAATTCAAGTAATGACACTGTCTGTCAGTGTGTCAAGGTGTCTTCGTTCACTGGGTGAAGGTTTGAAAAATCTGCTCTGTCCAGGCCGGGGGAAGAAGGAAATTTTTATCGAGAAAGATGAGGTTTTTGAGCACTCGGGACATGCTTTGTCAAAACTGAAACGGGTAATCGATGACCTTCTTGTTGCTGTATTCACGTCAAGCGTACAATTTTAGTGCTGAAGGCGGCAAAAGAAGTTCTCTAACAAAAAAGTCAAAATTTTCAGAATTATGCCGCAGACTCAAACAGCTCCAGCAATTCATCGTGAAGCTGGAGTAGAGCTTTCTTATGCTTAGACAATAGACGTCACCATACTAGAGCCCTGCAACATGCAGTACATGCACGACGAGATATGATGGGCCAGGCGGAAAAGACGGCAACTTTACATGTATGGAAGTCGGAAACAGAAATCGGATAAATGACCTAACGTGGTAAAATTCAACCGTAGAAAATTGTCATGGACAGCGGCCGTCAGCAGATCAGCTGTTCCACTGTGCATAGCCATTCAACTTTCTCTCGGAGAAGCTCTGGACTCCTTGTCCCGACATCCTTTCCGTGAGCGTATCTGAAAATGTCCCAGCCCTTCAAGACCAAACAGTATCTACGATACACCGAAGAAGCCCTGAAGGATGCTCTATCTGCTGTCGGGAATAGAATGGAACTACGCGAAGCAGCTCCAGTCTTCAAACTTCCGCGGGGCACCGTCCTACGTTATGTAGAAGATACCACACAATAAATACAGTATTAATATGACATGTTTTAGCTCCTCGGCCTAATGTCCAGTACGTACGTACAGCAGTGCAGCCATCGATGCTGGTTTTTACTTGCAGCAAGAATCACCTGCACGTGCCGCCGTAGCGAAAGAGCCTAGCCCGTAATATCTCGTCGTTCGTGTACATTTTGTACTGCACTGCATTCTACTGCAATGCAGTGCAGTTGCAGTTTTGAAAAAATGAGCAGCGTTCGTCGCAGTACACTGTTGTTGCCCCAAAAACAGCGGCAAAATCAATTTTTTCTGGTCGGACTGTACCAATTTTTCATTTAAATCTCCGTAAAACATCCACGTGCACGATGTATTTGGCATGTATTTCGGTTGACATGCAGAAGTTTTTAAATGCAGTGCACCGCAGTTGCAGTTTCTGGAAACCGGATGCAGTGCACAAGCAGCACGGGTTTCAGCTATTGCTGCAGGGCTCTACACCATACGTTATGCTGAGTAAAAAAGAAGGGATCGAAAAATTGCTACTGATCAGACGTAGAGTTGTTTGAAATAAGTGCTCAGAAAACGGCATTTTCATATATTTACCCATAACCTCCCTCGGAAAGTGAGAAATGAAATCCTCCTGAGAGCCTGAACGTTCCTCACCAGGCATTGCGGAGCGCTCTGGAAGGGCCAAAAACCTTCGCCAGATTATTTTGGAATTTTTCCTGGTCGTGTCGTATGTCATGTCACATGTCATGTTATATGACATCACATATAACATATCATTTTCACAGACGTCACATCACGTGGTCCATGCGTCGCCGTTTACAGTCACCAGCTGGGTTGAATGGTCAAATAGTTATCTGAGACAATCTAAAGCTCTCCTATACTGTATTCTCTCCGGAAATGGATGTACGTCACTCAATTCAAAATTTGAAACTGCAGATATGGTCAGTAGGCGGTAGCTCATACGATTGGCGGTAGCTCATATGACACTCTAGTTAACCAGATATCAGTGACGTACATCCACTTCCGGAGAGAATACAGTAGTCTCGCTGAGACTACCGTCGGCGCATTTCAAGAAATCAATGGAAAAGCGCTCCGCAAAACCAGCCTTCGCCTCGCCTCGCCGTCGCGTACAGCAAGTCAGCGATTAACGAATGATTTACTCAGTGAAATACGGTATTTAAAATACCGAAAACACAGAACGACTTCCCAAGATCAAGTACAGCCAATTTGACAACGGCAATCAATCAATCAATATTTTTTCGATCTTAGAAAACCCTTCCGAGAGTCGTTCGAGCACTAGATTTCAGAGGTTTTCCTTACCCATAGACTATGGCAGTGATGGCTTACGAGCACCAGTGAGCACGTTATGGTCCTACGCGTTTATTTCGTTACGTCGCGATCAGCTGGTCAGTGAGCCAATGTAGTAATGCGGCAGTGGCACTCATCAACCGTACACCACACAGTCGAAAGCAATGACGTAGCGATCAGTCAGAAATTAGATTCGATGAAACGCAACCTGCCCACTGTAGCTCATGTGCCGTGGCCATTGGCCAATGGCACTGGGACAGGAAAATAGTGATGTTGGCATGTATGAATATTTTATTAAATTAGAACTTATTAGATGCCTTTGGCATATAATATATCATGTTAACATTTCGTAGACGCCTCGAACGAGGCAGGATATCTATTAGTATTAAATTAGATGGAAACCAGAGCTGAATATGTTGTACTAAGATCAACTCCATATTAAAATTATAGATATGCGATTTCGGCTTTGGTTGATTAAGAAAAAACTTGATTTGCGTCAAGCAAAAGCGTGCGACTCTGCACAGTGCGCTGTTGGGTCGGATCATACGCGTCACGCACCTGCATAAGACCGTATATTGACCAGCGTTCAGGGCGATACATTGATTGTCAGCCTCGTCTGATTGGATAGTGCAGGTTTACGAGTGCGGCGATCCACCTGCATACTCGCAATGCTCATTGCCGAAGGCGATGCTGTGCTTCTCCAGGCTTTCTTGCGCTTTCAAACGTTCCGTGTGTCGAGTTCGTCGAATTTTGATCTATTTTTTGCTGGATCTAAAGAAGATTTAGTTAAACGATGAAATGTAAGGAGGAAAGTTCCCTGGCTTCGGTAGCGCCAAAGCGATGTTGAGACTGAGACAGAAAGTCCCCTTGCTCTGTTCACACACGGCTTAGAAATATTATGATATGTTATAATAAGCACCCGACGAAACAAGTTACCGAAGCCATTAGCATCATATTAGATGCGTTGAGGTCGCGGCATATTATATTAAGATTATATTCGAACTCTGCCAGCTCGGCTGTATTAAATCAGAATTATATTAGGTCAGGATACCCTTATGTCAACATCACTACAGGAAAACCTCTGCTGGGTTTAGTGCTGGCAAAAATACGATAAAACTCGATGCGATATTTTCGATAAAGTATTGCCGGATATTTTATCGCGGTCTTCGATATTCATTCAGTTTCGATATTTCGATACGATATTTTTCCACTACCGTATTTTCGATATATCGTATCATATCACAGCGATATATCGATATTTCTGTAATTTTAATTTTTGTCGGAATTCCACTGGCCCGGGCTCAAGAACTCAAGAAGCCGATTTCCACATTGAGTGTTAGTAAGATCGGAAGCGTCGGATGCAGCAAAAACGTGACTATACCAAGACTTCAAACACATGGAAACCTGGATAAAATTAGTACCAAAACCGAATGGGCGGAGCGTGCTCGCCTATTTGGATACGATATCGGTATATCGTATCGTTGCCAGCACTAGCTGGGTTTCCTGACTAGTAAGATAGGGTTGTTAATAATGGATGGCTAACGGTTAAACGGATGGATCAGCGGATGGTTGGGTTTCCTATCCGGATTGGATGGAGCCTCTATCCGGACAGATACTGGATGGCTGGACTTGCCAATCGGATGATCCGAATTGCAACCGGGCAGCGGTTCACACTAAGAAATCGTTATTTTGCAGCCTGGAACGGCTCAGAGCCGGCCCAGTTTGGTTCCAAAGTTGGGGTTCATCAGCTGCATGCCCTATTCGAGCGGAGAGTTTACTCAAAACCCGACCCGGACTGAATGCTGGAAAGTCAGACTGGCTGGTCTCTCTAAGCTGGCCTGACAGAGCAGGCTATGGCTCCAACCAGATGAAGATTTGGTTGGATGGACTTACCATCCGGATCCGAACCGGATGGTTGGTATCCCTATCCAGTTGGCGGCTGGATGGTTGGGAAGCTCATCCAATCCAGATTTTATCCGGATGGATAAAATTCCCATTCTAGATTCTGTCCCTCTTTGTTCCCGTTTTTGTCCACATCTCGTTCTTTTATGCGGAATCTGAGACTGGGGCCAGCAAGACTTTTGTTCAGCGGGTGATTCTACGCTAACGTGGTTCTATCCGATTAGATCTCGTGTCATGTGTTGGCGCAAAGAGAATCCTTCTTAATTCGGGCACTTCGGGCAACACCGGGTAAATTCGGCCAATTATGGTGAAAACTGAAAGCCGTCATCCAGCCCCATGAGGATGGATATGAAAGAGTACCGCATTAAAAAGGAGGGAGCTAGCTTCGTTAAGATTCGATCCCAAGCAATGATCCACACTAGTCAATCGCCTAGACACCCACCGTATCGGGCCCCACCGTCTTCGAACGCCAAAGGATACTTCTCTCCCTGATCATGGAAGATATGAGCCTTGCTCAGTTGCGCATCAGCTCGAACTTTTCTCGCACCAACAACGAGAGCTTGACCGCCGCTTCTAGCAACAACGAGCTGATCGGAATACGCTTGACTTTCGTCGTGGCAATGATCGTGTTCAGCGTAGCGGGGCTCTTCGGGAACTTGATGGCAAGTCTCCTCCGTAATTCTCTTACTAACCATCTACCGGCAATGCGGCTTTTAGCCATCGTACTTTGCAGATTATTTTCACCATTCTTCTGGCAACAGACCTTCGTACCACCAGAAACGTAGGTTGTCCAACCATTTCCGGAAAAATAATATCGCCTTAATCTGTTTTCTTGTGAAGCCGGCTAGCTGGTGGATCGCATTAGCTTTGTTTTTGACGCAGGCTTTCCTGATGAATCTTTCCGTCTCGGATCTGGTCCTAATCAGCATCGTGGTCCCCTTTAACGTCATCAGTAAGTTCTTTGTAGATCTTACTTCTTCTAAAGGTCACGGTGTCAGGGCGGTCACGCAACCCTATAGATTAGTTAAGGCGAAGGACTGGAACGTGACTTCAGTTAATTTGCTTAATTGTTCTCAATGCTGGATAAAACTGTTATTAATCGTGTTATAAGAACGTTTTAAGTTATTTGGTGACGGATGCAGGCGTGCTACGTGGTGGGCATTATTGGCACAACCGGACGAACCTTTGCATGTTCGTGGCCAGCATCTGTGCTCCGGCATGTCTCTCGGCTATTTGGTCCAACGCCGGAGTCGCATTCAACAGGTACGTCGACTAATCCAGGTTACAGCAATGTCTGAGCATGAATAGTTGTAACCCGTTGGCAGTTCACTGATATGCACATTTGCCTGCTTTTCCTTACGCTTTGTTGGACGCAACTATTTGAATAATGCTCAGAAAAATAGGTTATTTGCTTCAGGATGCCTGGATTAAAATTCCGACGCGGTAACTGTAGAACTAGTGAATTACTCATTTACGGTATCGAATGGTTATGGTGTTACTGTAGTTTCTGCTTTGAAGTAGAGATGTACGGCTCGCCCAAGCCAACTTGCTACCACTCATCAAATCAAGGCTTTCTCGAGTCGATTCGAAGTCCACTTCGAAACCGAATTCTCCTGCTTTAACATGCTATTTTCCACCTCCGTGAAATTCACTGGCCAGAAGTCTGTGTACAGAAATTCGGGATTGACATAAAAACTCGGGGAGGTGCAGGGTGAACAATGCACCAACTTCAGTCGTTTTTGGGTCCGTGTTCGAAAAATTATTTTCCAGTTTTCCGTTACGGTACGATCTTGCGGTACGGTTGTTGAAAATAACTAGAACAGACGTCGAACTCCTGGAAAAAAGATTGGAAGTGCACGTTTGCCGTTCTGGAACACTCCTAGAAATTTGGCCAGAAACGAGTTTTCCCGGCAAAAAGGAGGAATTCGACGGTCTTTCTTGATTCTTTCCGACCACCAACACAGTTATGCGTGTGTTTGCGTCAGTTTGGCGATGAAAACTCTACCCGGGAATGTTTGCAGACAGCATTTTACCTGCTGCGGTATGTCTTCAACACCGGAAGTCATACTGTTCAACTTTTTCGAGCTATTCCCCAATACGAGGGAAAGGTTCTAAAGTTAGCCGCCCTATACCGGGTTTGTATAGTTAGCCGTCCAAGTTCGCCTGTTCTCTACTACTCAATCCCAAACTTTCAAAGATAGATCGATAGATGAAATAATGAGCTGTCGAATGGTATTAGGCACAATCAACACGAGGAGTCAGAGAATCCAAGAGATCCGCAATTAAAAGAACGTTGAAATCTCGTGTTAAACAGCCAAGACTGACAATCAAATAGTCAATCAAGCTATAGACGCTGCAGGCGTGGCTAACTTTGCAAACACGGCATGTGGTGGCTAAGTTTACAACCTTTACCTCGTACAGTAAAAAGTATTATAGCACAGTCAAAGCAGCTTTGAAAGTTGCACGAAACGTGCGAAAGCACGAATGGTAAGGTCGTACTTTGAATTTTTCAGCGTGGAAATGCCAGGTGGTAGCAAGTTGGCTTGGGCGGGATGTATTTGATAGTTATTGGATTGCGAGAATCCAACCGCTGGTAAACAGATATGAAGAGAAACCCAATTCGCGGGTCGGCACCCTAACGGGTACTGTTGCCGCCGAGGGAGGCTCAAAGGGAAGAAGACGGGAACTGGGATGATGGCAGCTCGTATCCCAAGTTCCCAACCATTGAATTACTCCCTGAGACTCAGAATGCAATGCTATAGCCTTATCTCCTTCTTTCGTGACCTACTTTCGCTTCTCCTCAGTCACATTCCATTCACAAGCTTATCTCCACTAATGTTGTACTTTGCCCTTCACTGGGCAAAGTTCAACAGAGGGGTTCAAACACAAACTTACGAACAAAACCAGCTCCGCAACGACAGCTTGTGCCCATGTTAGACCACCTGAAGTGGTTTTACATGGGATAACATGGGGTATCAAGTCGCATGCAAGGTTTATTAGTAAGCTCTGCGAGCATCACTTAATAACCTCACACTGTATCGGCGGCAACAATAAACAGATATGAAGAGAAAACTAAAACAAGATTATCGTATAACTCCGCATGACAGGAAAACATTTGTGATCAGTGATGTTTCACGAACGAATCGTCTGGTTTCAGCTTTCCACCTACAGTAGCTTCAGTTTACCCAACAGAAACAAACAAATTAATTTGCTGACAAATCAATCCGTAGCAAGGTTATAACCCTACACTTCGGGAAAGTACCCGTTTTCTGAATTACCGTTGAAACAACCCTGTACGTATCAGATTCCTTGCAGGTACTTTTACATCTGCCATTTCGGAAGCTACTCCAAGTACTTCAGCCCAGTCAAGACCTGCTTGTGGATCCTTGCAATCTGGATCATCTCCTTCTCCATCCACCTCCCCAATCACCTAGGGTAGACCATTTCGCCGTGTGCTATTCTTCCATCAAACTCAACTCAATAAGAGTGATTTCCGAAGCGGCGCACAGTGTCGGTGTCAATAACTGGAAGCATGCGCCACTTGAGAAAACAATCTGCTCGATTTCAATTGTTTTGCGCAGTCGCGCACGTTTACAGGGTTTTTTAGGGGCGGGGACGCGCGTCACTTAAAAGGCGAACTCGACCAGTCTTTCCTGATAACTAAGCTTGCTGCTGTTCATAGATGGGGACACAACGGCTACGCGGAGCAGTTCTACCTGTGCACCCGAGAAATGACCATGTGGTCCTACTCCACATTCTACTCCGCAGTCGGCATCGTTCTCCCTCTAGCCATCAGCTTCTACTCCTACTGCCGCATCTACGCCCTAGTCCGCAACACGACCCAAGCTCGAAACAAGATCACTTCCGCTCAGCCCAGCCAAGCCGGTATCGAAGTGACCAAGGGACAATTCCGTGCCGAGCTGCAACTGGTCAAGACCCTCTTCCGCTCCTTTGCGGTCTGCTGCGTGGCATGGATGCCTTTAGCCATCCTTCTCGTGTTACCCGCATCAGTTAGCGGCATTCCAGCCTGGGTCTACCTCGCCACGGTCTTTTTGTCTCACGGCAGCACAGCCACGAATGCCATACTGTACTTCTGCACCAATGACAGCTTCAAGAAGGGGTTGAAGACATTCGTTCGGAAAGTACGCGGAAGAGCCACGCAAGCGGCGCCTTCGTCTGTAGGACAGCACGGTGCAACGAACCATCAACGAGCTAGCCGACCAAGCGAAGGTGGACAGCAAGAAAGGGGGCAAGCCTTTACCATCACCGGAGCTTCAAAAACCAAATAACACACAGTGCAAAATATTCTTGAAAAAATACCCCCACAAAAAAATCCAATGACCGAATTATCGACAGATTATCAACGGAGTGTGGAACTCCATTCAGCATCAAAACATACCACCGTGCTGTGTTATACAGTCATAACGGACGAAACCAGAAGGGACGTCGGCAAATGATTTCAACCAGATCGTTTTCCTCGAGTGGCGCACGTCTATGGTTTTATTGGTTGGAGCCGTGCGCCACTCGGGAAACGATACCAGAACTCGACAAGATCGCCTCTCAAATGGGGCGCGCTATCAGTGTAATTAGCTGAGAGCGTGCGCCACTTCGGAAAACGATGCGGATTTATTCATTTGCCGATGTTCCCAGATTGCCATTGGTCTGAACTGAAGTCAATCATTTCTAAAACGTGTCACCTTTCTCTTTGGCATTGTATTGTTGTAAGAATATCTTGTGTCATTGACATTTTGTGCATAGCGTTCATCATTCCGTACAACCTCGTAAAGCTGGTCGCGAGTTTTCCGTACTCGATTCAGAATGTCCTTCTTCGACCTACATCCGATAATGCAAACGCTAGAGTGTTATTGCCCAACAGGAAGAGGATGAAGTAAGGTAGCGTGGGTTACTGGTAGGTCTGTAATTGCAGTTGTATGATTGATTGCACTCACTGTAAAGCAGCCCTGAGTTGCTCAATCTTCTCATTAGCTCCATGAAGGAGTCCAGTCTTCTCAGCCAGTTCCTTCCGAACTTCCGTCAGGTTATGACTCAGATCGTCAATGACGCTCTGTTTAATTCCATCTGAAACGATAATCAGATCTTCAAACATACACCCGACCACGCTGACACAACTGGGAGGCTGGCAGACGAAAGGTACCACATTGTTATTCCCGTTGCGCACCCTCGCATCCATCAGCAATAACAAAGTGTGCTACTTGGTGAAAACAATCGAACTCCGACAATCATTTTCTCAACTGGCGCACACTATCAGCCGAGAACACTGAAACGGTGCGCCACTTCGAAAAACAATCTCTTACACTTCGTTCGGCGACCTCGAATACATTATACATCAGTGGAGTTTCTTACCGGAAGTCGGAAGATTGGTACTGTTCGCGGGGGTCCTTTCGTACGCTTCCAGCCGAGCATCCTTCTCGTTGACAGCTTGAGTAAGCTTGGTAATTTCTGCATCGGTTTCTTCCTTCAGAGTCTCGTACTGCTTCAGTATGATCTGTAAACAGCGCAACAATGAAAATTGACAATCAGAGAACAGAAAGCAACAAACAACACAACTAAATTTTCCGACGACGTTAGAAGCATACGTTATTACGGTCCTGTAGGAAGCTGATCTGGTCCTTCAGCTGGACAATGGCTTCCAAAGCTTTCCGAAGCTTGTGCTTGTTCTCCTCATAGTCGTGTGTCTGAGCTGCCATGCTGATCTGCAGCTTGGTGAATTCTTGGGACAGCGCCGACTGATCTGTGGCCACCCTGACGAAAAAAGACGAAAAGCACCAATGAAATAGACACGACAAAATTTTTGGACTGGGTTACCTGAAATCATAAGAGAACTTACTTGACTTCCGCCGCGTCAAGCTTACGTCTGAGGTCGTCCGACTCTTTACGGAAGATGTGTTTCTCGTCGGCCAGTGCTTCGTTCTGCTTCCGTAGGTCACTGAAAAGATTAAAGTTTAGTTGGATGATCAAAACAGCAATGGAAATTTCTCGACAGAAGAGTTTTCAGACCTGATTTGGGATTCGTAAGAGCGGACCTGCTTCCTGATGGTAGAGTTCAGTTCCTGCATCTTTTCGCTGTCCATTTTTTTGATTACTTTCTGGAAGGAATGAAGGTAGTGTGCGCGATCTTTCTCGCTGCAAAGACAAACCCACATAGATTTATGAGTATCGTTTATCAGCATGGATAATGATGGATTACGAGAACCGGAAGTAGACCGGAAGTGGACTTACTGAATTTTCCTAGCGTCGACCAGCAGCTTTTCCCTACCATCTTCCAGACTGGCGACTCGACTATTGATAGTAGCCAACTGGGTTCTGAGATCGTGGTTAGCTTTCTCCAAATACTCATTTCTGCCCGCCAGAAACGACTTGTCTTTCTGGAGAAGGTTGCTTCTATCCGTCGCGCTCTGTAACTCCGCTTTCAGCTTGTCCACTCGCCTCAGAAACTTTTCCACATTATTCCTACGATAGAACATGAAATTTCTACCATAAATCAACGACTGAAAAAATGATCTATGAATAATATCTTCATGATTCGTCGTCAGTCATTCGCTCAAAAACCTGCATACACCGAGCCCCACGGTTCATGGAGTGGGCCAGTATGCAGGTTGACGAAGCCGAAGGCATATTTTTCTGCTCAAACGCTTAACCTTTCCCGACTTCCATTCGGGACGTTCCTCAAGTCAAACGGAAGTTCGACTTCCGTTCCACTACTCCGAAAAGAAAATGTCCGATATCCGTAGTCTTTTTTCGTCGAAAGGAGGTCTGGTACAGTCGATAATCGGGCCGAAGAGACATCTCTGCGAGCGCAGAAAAACACTTTAATCATGGAGACACTGTTCCTTTTCGAGCATATCGACTTACGAGCGTGGACTCACCGCGTCCACCGAGCTCCAGTCCATGGTGTCGGCTGTTGTTCGAGGTGGTGCAGCATCTTCGTCTCCTGAAGGTCGGACGTCAGGGACAGAATCCAAAAGCTGCGTGCCATCTCCCACAATCTGGCAACGGGAAAGAATGTCACGCGACTTACTTCGTCAATCGACGAGCGTCCGAGTTACCAATCTTCATTCAAGCAGAAGATGAGCCACTTACCTTGCCGATCGTTTCCATGTAGGACCGGAATTTGACATCAAGCAGGAGAGCATCTTGATCTCTGGAAAGGCTAGCAGCGGGAATCTTGCTTCGCTTGCTGGTGGCGCGCAGCCCGCTGTCGCCTTCGCCGAGTTCCATAATCTCTCAGTGCAGCTATTGACAGATCCTGCAATCAAAACTGGCTCGGTTGATGGTCAAAGTGTTGATTAACGTTTTGATCCAGACATTCAGCTAAAGGACGAACATCGAAGAGGAAAGTTGAAGGAACAAACAGAGAGCTGCTGCCTGCTTGTGGTCAAATCCAAGAAAATCAACATAGCTGATCAATCAAGGCATGCACCATGCAGAAGGAAAGATCCGTTATCACGTCACTGCGGGGTACCGGAAGTCTCAGTACAGTATCAGCCACCCGTATTCGTTGCGATGACCGCCAGTGGATGGACCCGCTTCACCACGCGCTTCATAGCTGATCAATCAAGGCATGCACCATGCAGAAGGAAAGATCCGTTATCACGTCACTGCGGGGTACCGGAAGTCTCAGTACAGTATCAGCCACCCGTATTCGTTGCACTTTTGTAACTGTTGGACCATCTCTTCTTCTTTCAATCTTGTCAGGCTTATTCTGGTTTTTCCCCCAAAGATGGCTGCTGTGATGAAGGACTATGAAGAGCGACGTAAGGATTCCTGGAAGTGGTAGAAATGGAAACGTGCAAAGCTTGTGGCGACCAGCTACCAAAGATGCCCAGCAGGAGGGGAAAAATCCAGCATTTTAGAGCTTTCATCAAGGTTGCGGCGAAGTTTAAGGAGGACACGGAACACCTGGATGAAACGCGTAAGATTTAACGATGCACAATTCTTCGAATTGAAAAACTCAAAGCGACTTTCACGTTGTATGTGATGGAAAGAGTCATGGGCGACTTTGGGAGGGGTATCAGGCCAACTGGGCCGAATAAACCGCCGTCGGCACACGCCCTGGAAGCCCTGAACAGCGTGAGACTGTTCCAGTATCTGATTGGCCCTGCAGACCTGCTATAATCTATGTATTGTCTGGCTTGGAAAGTAAGAGGGACCAGAGCCGCCAACGTTTTGAAGGAGGAGGGCTTCCGCGCAAGGTTGATGAGAGCCTTTAAAAAACATCACCTATAAGAAGATGTTGTCATCGTGAAAAGTGCAATACAGCCCTCCTGAAGGAAATTGATGCCATCTGCAAACAACCGACCAGAGCGTATAAGAAGCCTCGAAAGAGTGCTTTGCAGTCCTTCGACTTGGAATGCTTCCGTGAGGGGAAGCCAGGCTTCGTCAATGAGAAGAGCGCGGTCATCTGCCATGGTGCTGACGGCGGCGGGTGTCGCCACCCAGAGAAAAACACCATCTATCCACCCTTTTTCGCCGCTGACTTCGCCCTGATGTACGTACGCGTTCTGTATCGATGAAAATGGTAACAGGATAAAAAGAGGATAATTTGAACAATCGAGGAAATTTTCGGAATAACTTTCAACAATTTGGCCTCGCGGAGGTGGGTGGCGAGCGAGGAAAAAAGAGAAATCCAACATGCGCATTTTTCGCCACATACTGCGCGAGGTTTCACGAGACCGACATGAGCACTTTTAAGATGATTCTTCCTCGCCTTGCTGCTCAACCCTGTCCGCTTCGACCATGGCGTACTCCCACCAAGCCAACAAGCGAAGCGTTAAAGGCTTCAGTGTCCCGAATTGTAAATCGTTCACATGGGGGATCTTGATGTCATCTCCGCCACACAGCTGAGGCTCATGTCTGCAACGAAAGCGGTGAACGAAACGTACAACAGTGTCATCCTAAGTCACGCACGTTGCTGCTGTCATTGATGGAAGCGTGCGCCATTTAACATGCCGAACTTGTGAGTAGCGCACATTCTCATTGCTATCGGCCGGAAGCGTGCGCCACTTGACCCATAGCAACCTCGTGCGTTTCGTTTGGCGTCCTCCCAGTGGACACAAATGTTTGCACATACCTTCTCAGGAGCCGGTCCAGCATATCAAAAGTCCTTAGCGTATCCTCCTGCCATCGTTGCGCTATCCTCTGTTTCAAAGTCTTACGATCGCTTCCGGACACAGGAGGCATAGCTTCTTGTAACGCTGGAGCCAAAAGTTGCAGAAACTCATCGACATCGCTCATGACACTGGAAAACTTTCGCAGCCGCGCACCACCATCCATACTCTCGTTTTCGGCGAACAGCCGACTAGGCATCATATCGGCTTGCGTAATATTCAGAGGTGAATCAGTCGAGGGACTGATTGAATCGTAGAGCAGGAACATGTACACACCATACAAGTACACATTCTGCAAGACTAAACGTTGCACACGTTGCAGAGCACTCCACAAGCCGCTACCGAAGATACCGATGTTGAAGGTTACACTACGAATGACGACTGTCGATTGCGGACGGACGTTCTCCGGTCGAGGCCAGAAGTATCGCACGATTTGACCAATGGACAGACACTGCTGCTTGGAGGGTTGGTCGAACTCTGGACGAGAAAAAGCCTTACTGACTGTAACTGCTTTAGCTGTGACTGCTTCGGTCATGACTGTTTTGGCCACTCGTTTGGGCATACTGCGTGGTCCATTTCCTCTTTTCTGTTCTGTAACGGTAGGCAGGTCTGCGCTTAGTGAGGCTTCCTCCGCACCAAGGATCAGAAGAACCCGGATGTATGGACCCATAGAAGCGTAAGCAGTCTTGTGGTAGACGAACGGTCCGCGAAACTGGCCGTCGGCAGGAGATGGTTCGACAAAGTGGATGACGACGCCTTTCTTCCGGTATTCGGGCAGGAACTCGGTCAGCACCGTGCGAAACTTCCGGCAAACCCTGCCAATGCAAAATACGTGGACCAAGTAGAACATTTATTTATAAATATCGTCGAACAGTCGTCCCGACCCTGAGCGTTTTGAACCTGTACAGGCCGTCTGCAACTGGATTCATCCGCACTGCCTTTTTTCCGAAGTGGCGCACTCTCTCAGCCAGTAACACTTGTAGCGTGCACCACTTGAGGAAACAGCCCAATCGGTGTTTGAAGATGGTTTTCCCAAGTGGCGCATGCGCTAAGCTGATATCAATGGAAATGTGCGCCACCTTAGATGACGCTCTGGATGAGATCATTTGCGGACGTCCCGTAATAAGATTTCATACCACCACAGCACAGTAAATACAACCATGAGAGTTCTTTCAAGGATTTGTTTTTATTTTGTACCTTTCACAAGTGATCAAAGAGGGGAAGTCCATATGACGAAAGATGTCCATCAGCAGGGAGTTCCTCACTCCACGGAAGCCTTTTGAAGCGAGGAAGCGGATGTTTTCTTCGAAGCTGTTGAGAGCATGTTGGTCAGGTGTCAGGACTTGCGCAGGCTGTGAAAGAAGGAATTGTTGTTGGTGCTGGAGGTCCACGTTATTCCACAACTTGATCTTCAGCTTCATAGTCTGGACTCCAGAAGAAAGCGCCATGTCGGCCACCACAGGAAGCTCGCATAATAAGACAGGTACCTTCGAGTTGGCTGGCTTGGTAGTGCTATCCAAAGTTGAGGTCTCGACGGGACGACCTCGCTTGGCGAAATACCGTCTCTTCTGTTGGTTACGGTCCTCCATTCTTGGTACTTTAGCGCTTCGGGAAAAAACCGGCAACAAGGGTGAAGGAATGATCAAGACAGCAAAAGCCCAACGTGGGAGCAAAGAAATGTGGATGGACAAGCAAGCTGGTATAGAGTGCAGGGAAGTAATCCTGACGACATTGAATCAAGCTACAACCGAAAGCTGTGCTGCACCGGCTTCGAACACAACAACAGACGCGGATGTACCTAATGCCACTATATTCTTTTCTTTTATTCGCTCTCTGTTTCTGTGGTTTTACTGCAAGTGGTCACGGCTCACTTCCAATGGATTTTACTGTGATAGTGAAGTTTGATCGGGTAGGTCCACTGCAGGTTGCTTTGACTGTGGCAAGATGACGTTCGAGTCGGGCTCATTAAGCCTCGGTAGTTCGAGCGGTACTTGGCTCTTCAAACTGTTAGTTGGCGGGACAGCCAGGACATTACTAAAGACAGGGGGATTAACCCTGTCATGATGCAGCATTTTCCACAGTGTCTCCTCCTCGAACCTTCGTATATCCTGGCGGGACACGGACAGTTCTTTGGTGGCTGACCAAACAGCCTGGACCGCCATACCCGCCTTCCTACTTTTCCCATCTTCTTCCTTCAGCACTGCCTTGTCTTCTCTAACGACAATATCCACCATCTCTCCATCTGCCGTCGCGGCTGGGTGTTGTTCGGTGGGAGCGTTCTTCCAAGGTGGCGCCACAAGAAGATCCGCTGCTGCCGCTTCTCGTTGGCCTTCATTGATGATATTCAAGACGATCTGGCTGTCAGCTTCAGTGAAGCCCGAAGAACGTCCACGAGCTTCGTCCGCCTTCTTCCGGTCGAATTCAGGTATCAACTCTTTCACGATGGAGGCTACTAGCGATCGTTTATTGTCGGCTTCGATGGTCGCTGTGGGCTCTTGGCTAGGTAAAGGTGTCGACTCGCCATCTGCATATAAAACTGACACTCTTGGTCAAGCGCATAAACCAAGTTTCCTAAACAGCGCTCGGCAAGCAGCCTCGACCAGATCGTTTTCCCCAGTGAAGCACCACTTCAGCCAAAATACTGACGAAAAGGTGCGCCACTAGGAAGATGATAACTTTGAGCGGCGCACGCTATCAGCCAGTATCACTGTAAACGTGCGCCACTTGGAATGACGATCTTGCCTCAGCTGACTAGTTGAGCTCCCAGATGGTTTATGGGAAGCTTTGAGTGAACGTACGATCAGTCAGCTCCTCTTTTGTGAAACAAGACGGATCCGAGGAGAGCTTTTGGCGGAAGGCCTCAAGGCAGGCCCTGGACGTCTCATCGATGACCGCCAGTGGATGGACCCGCTTCACCACGCGCAGCGCGTCCTGCAAAAAAGAACACCTTAGTTGGGTTTGGTAGTAACCCGGAAGGAACACAGCTTCAACCAAGCAAGACACAAGAATGGCTTGCAGACGTCCTCACCTCAACCTCCAGCAAGTCGTACTTGATGAGGAAGGCGACCAAAACTGCAGCCGCCATGGTATCGCCTCGTTGGCCGTACACCAGCACATTGCGCTCATCCCTCAGGTGTTCGTCTGCACAGTTCATCTTCCATTAGTGCTGAACTCAACCGGCTGATTTGCACGGAAAAACAAGCAGTGCCAAAGTCTACCGTACGAATAAAGTGACAGACGTTGTACAGTTCTTTCAAGTTGGCGGTAACAGCGCCATCGGTCATGTCCGGCTGGTTGTCAATGGAGCAGCGATACACGTAGGCCTTTTCGTCCGGTGCAAAGCCGAACCTGCCAACAATATCTTGACGATATTGTTTTTTTTTCCATGTCAGGGAAGTAGTGCGGAGAGACTTACGCGCCATCTCGATAAGGAGTACAGTTGACATGGGCGTCGATATCGCACAACATATGGGCCACACGGTCGGCAGCCAGGCCATCGGCTGGGCAGTAAAAGAGCTTGCCGGCCAGGTCAACCATCATCAGTGGGACATGCAAAGGCAGTACTTGCAACTTGCCCAACTCCTACAGCACTAAAGCATACTCTGTTAAACGCCAACGACTATATAGTCAAATATTCCCCAGCGGATGTTTCTGTGAAATGACAGGCCGACGAGCGGAGCGTCACCTCAAGTGGCGCACATTGCCCTTGTAATTGGCTGGTCGTGTGCGTCGCTTGACATAGCGATACAAGCCCGTTTCGTTAACCGGCCGCCCAGTATAGCTTCCTTACTCCGATGGTGTACGTCGCTTGGTAAGATTTGCAGTTGGGGTAATATTCGGTGAATCGTTCGAATCCTCCATTTAGCAGATAAATCCGTGACTGATTGCGGCTGCCTTTCAGTTGGCGCCAGACGAAGCTTGCTGCTTCTGACAACGGGCCTACGAAACAAGATAAATTCTTCTGCGCCTGTTGCACAGTGAAAAGCCAACGTCTGGTCTCTGAAATGCTATGCTCACCTGGAAGGCCAGCTGGGGAAGCATGCGATGTGCTCATATCGTATACGACGATCGTTTCCTTGTTAGTAATGTCTTCCCATCCGCCAGTCACTCGCCAACTTCCATCTGTGGCCTGTAGAGTACGATACAAGTACACACCAACGGGGTCAGGGCTCTACTGCGTAGGGGAGGAAGTCATTTCAACCAGACTTTTTGCTCACGTACCTTTACCACGCGCTTGGCCGTGGGCAGATGTCCTTCCTCGTACTCGTTCTTGGGTCGCGCATCTAGAACAAGGAGTTGATTTAACTCATCGACTTTCCAAGGATCACGACAATCTCACCCAGGATGAGCATGTAATGGGGACGGGACAGACAGACAGTACGATCCCATGTTCGATTGAGGCGGTTGTACAAGTCCGTCAATTGCATCCAGTTCATCCTCACCAACAACCAACTCCTACTCCCTCATTTGTACTCATTCTTTCATTTTCCCACAGCCATGCCTTCTCACATTTAATCTCGCCACAAACCTAACGATACAACGTTTCCAAGGGTGACAACACACAAGATCAGAACTGCCGCGACATCAAACTCGACACCATCATTCCTCCAAAAGTGGCGCACCATGTCAGCCTATAAGACTAAGAGGTACGCCACTTAGGAAAAACAGACAAGATGTTCCATATCATGTCTCCAAGTGGCGCGCGTCTGCGGCCGCTGACCCTGCAAGCGGGCGCCACTTGGGAAAAACAATCTCTTCCAGTGTGTTTGCCCAGTTTCAATTTGCGCTTTCTGACAAAAACATCATTTTCCAACATTTCAGGCGAATAAAAACTAAAACATACTATGACGACGTCAAAATCATCTAAAAGGTTCATGGCTACAACGGAGGAACCGGAAGGATATCCAAATGCAAGTTAAAACTTCAACAGGGAAATGTACTAGTTTTCAAACGTCGAATCGATCTGTAGTTGCTCACGACCAGGTTTCAGTCTGGTATCGGCCCTCACTGACAAGTTGCTTGATATACTCCAGGGCTTCTTCCTCTTTCATGTCGGCATGCTGGCACAGCACTGTCTTCAGCGCGGCCTCCACTTCTTTCGGCATACTGTTGGCACTTCCGGCCAGATAAAAGAAGCCCTCATCTTCCACCAAAGCCTTCACCACCACCGCACCGGCTTTCCTGATCGAATCCTGCACGTACACCTTCTCCTCCTGATCCCGCGAGAAGGCCGGTGGAAGGACAGTCAAGAAGCCTTCCCCTTGCAAGACCTTCCACTCTTCCTCAAAGTAAAAGTCCTTGGCTTTGTTACGACAGCCGAAGAAGAGGATGGAATTGCCGATAGCCAGCGACACTCGCTCGTAAATGAAGGAGCGGAAGGGTGCCACGCCCGTACCTGGTCCCACCATGACTACCGGCTTGTCTTTGGTCTGCTCGAACTTGATCGTGCCTTTTTTGACCCAAAGAGGCACTGGCCTACCTGGCTGCAAGGAAGCCAACCAGTTGGAACAGAGACCCTTTCTTGGACGGTGGAGCTTCGTCTTATACTCAACTACGGCCACAAGCAAGTGTAGCTCGTCTTTGTGGTACCGAGCTGAACTGGCTATGGAAAAGGCTCGAGCTTGGATTGGAGGGAAGAGGTCAAAGAAATACGGCAAGGAAATCCGTTTCGCCTGTAGAACAAAATCACAAATTCAGAAACATATTTGTGGGATTTTTTCGGGGTTTTTTGAAATTTAATGTGGCCAATTTTCGAATTTAAATCTTTTAGAATTTTGGTCATATACATATATGCTTCGGTTTACAATTTCGATTTTTTTTCAAATTTTACTTTTACTATGATGTTTATTTTCTTCACCGTGTCGGAGAAGTCTTGCAGAATTTCCAGAGCGTTCCTTCTGGGACGGAAGCAGTAGTCAAAGAGGTCGTTTGCTCCAGCGGCTGAAGCAAATTCCGTCAGTCGTTCCTTTTCTCTTTCATCTTGAGCAATCTGAGTCAAAAGCTCGAAGAAAGACTTTCGGGGGACGCCTTGAAAGTCCCAGTAGTTGGTGGCGGCTTCCCGTATCGTGCAGGGGTTGGATAACCTACAGTGCGGAGGTAGAGAGAAGTCCTCGTCGTTTATGGACAGAGAAATGAGCTGGTCACCGTCCAGTTCTAAGAATGTCAGCAGTTCGTAGACGGCTTCCGGTAGATTCTTCGGGAAAACGTTGACAGTGTCACCAGGAGCGTAGCTCATCCCAGAGGAGGCCAAGTCGAACTTCATGAAGCGGACGTTCTGGAAATGGTCCTCTGCCGTGGCTCTTTTATTACTAATCAGTGTCGCTATAAGTAAAAAACAGTCGGTTTTTATAACCCTGAGCCAATACAGAACTAAAAAGCCGAATATAATAACGCTCGTAAAACCATGTCAAACTCGCGCATGACGTCACTGCGAAACCGCCTATCGGCATTAGGTCATGATTACGTCACGCACCAACTGCACGACCAATTTGACAGTTCACATTATCTAACATCACATCACACATAACATAACACAACATAACATGCGTTTTACCCTGAAATGGATGGTCAGCGTCGTACAGTCCACTCTTTCTGGGCATCTGCTTCTCTGACCACGACTTGTTTTCTACAGGTTTCTCAGAAAGGAAGTGAACGTTGAACGAAGGCTGGATCGTCTCGTCTTGAAGGGAAAACTCTTGGCCAGGAGGTAAGGGGAATTTCTCCATGAGAGTGTCCATCAGCTGAGCGATCCATGGATCAGCCACAAAGTCGATGCCGTGATCGTGCGACTCGTCTGCCAAGCCAATCTTGACGAAAGGTCTGGCTCCAAGCTTCCTCAGACGTCGGTCGAGCCTGATGGCTGTAATGTTAAAGTTTTGGTAAGAGGAATCGCCGATACCGAGGACGGCGAATTGGACGTCGTCAAGGACGGCAGGCAGATCACGGCGCCGTAGCGCCCTCCAGAAGGTCTTCATGTTGTCCGGCTCGTCTCCTTGTCCTGTCACGGAGCAGACAAAGACGACGAGAGGGGTGGAGGCTAGCCGGTGGATGGGGAAGTCGTTCATGGCCAGGAGTGAGGTGGAGAAGTGGCGCAGTTTGCCTTGCTTGCGAATCCTCTTGGCCAAGTCCATCGCCGTGCCCGTCTGGCTCCCGTACAGTATCACAAGCTGTCTGTCCATCATTCTTCTCCTGATACTTTACTTTCTATAGCACGTTGAACAACGCTGATCAGATAGAGATCGGGCGCAAGTCGAGACGCTAGTGAGCTCGACGACGACGAAATTTCAGTTTCGAAATCGAGATTCGAGAATCGAGAACAGTTTGCTGAAACTCAATCAAACTTAGTATTCAATCAATTGACAGCTTGCGAACAGCTGATTACGGTTACGGTACGTCGGCGGTACGAGTAGGGATTCCCTACGCTTTTCCCCCCGAGCCCCTGCAATCAAGTAGGGAAAATAAAACGAGCGGTCTTTTGCTTGGTCCGCGTTTGTTGATTGATTCACTGATTGTGAAGAAGCGCAAGAGATGAAATGAAACGTGGGCAATGAACTGAACCAAACTGTTTAGCCAACTGACGCACATGTCCAGCCAATAACAATGCAAACGTGCGCCACTTGAAATGGCGATCTGATATTGATACAACTCATATGCTCCTTTGCTTTTACGCCTTTCCCGACTTTCTCAGAAACAGTCGAACTTTATGAAGTGCATTCACGACATGGTCCATTCCGCAATGTAGTCTAGGTGTTTGCTATTTTCAGAGTTGCTGCAATGCTAACTTTCAAGCCGTCCATCTTGAAAAATAGCTCTGTCGCTGGTAAGCCGTCCTGGGCAGGTACGATCCTGGGAATCCGTATGGAGACTTGCAGTCAATTTCTGCCTTTTGCAGGTCTTGCCATATCTGACGCCATCATTCAGGTCAGGGCTTTTGGTGGAATCAAGGGATTTGTCTAACTTTCGAGCGGTGAGGAACGTTTTGACGGGTTGCTACAAAGACTGGTGGTGCAATGCCAATTCACCTGGTTTGCTACGACGATGGGTCGCACAGTACCTGACATGGATGCCTTGAGACGCTACATCAAGAAAGGACAGAAGCGCTTCTTCTTCATCGGGCCGAATGCACCAACCTTCGAGGAGATCGCATTGGATATCGACCAGGTAGCCGAAAGAGCTGGCTCGTAGAAGCGGCTACATGAGAAAGAAGGTTCTCTGGTGGCCCAACCACCGACGGCACGAACTGCTGGTCATTTGATTGGCTAACGCTGGGGAGCCAATAACATAATTTATCGTCAGGGTATTGTGCATGGACAATAAGCAAGGCTTTCTTGCAGGCCATCATCACGACTCCTCTGCGCAGGCTCTGCTGGCCGAGAAGTGGAATTTGGACAAATACTATGTCCACGATGGTCAGAAGTGGATGAGTACACGAGACTTTGTCATAGTCGAGAATGGGAGAATCTGGACGAAGACTGGGATAGTTCTATCAATAGCTCGAACAGGGAAGTCTGAGAGCGAAGCGGATAGTAATTCAGACGAGCTGGAAACCTCCGAAGAACCGGCAACGACCGTCGCCAGCACGCCCGACGGGATTCGCAGTCCCAAGTTCACGTGAGGGGGGAAGGACAAAGGCTTTTGGAAGCTGATCAGTCATTGCAACCTGTGTTAGTGCCGTTTTGTAAAATTCGAAAGTTTCCTGAGTTAGACGGAAGCGGCGGAACAAGATTGGCTTTCCAAGTGACGCACGCTGTCAGCTTATAACACCAAAAGGGTGCGCCACTCGTGAAAGCAACTGAACTCGACGGTTTTACCCAGTAGCGCACGCTTATAGCCTTTGCCACTGACAAGGTGCGCAATTTGGGGAAACAGTCTGCTCGAGTGTGTTTGTCGAGCTCGCGGATCACTGAGATCACGACGGTCATTTTCCCTTTTCTGTTTCTCAAGGCTAGCCGAGAAAAAGACGATTGTGGATGATACCTTGGGTAAGAAGAAGGTTGGATGCTTGGTCAAACTGTGGCTAACTATGAATGAAGAATGGTTCGAAGGAGGCTCCATCAAGGACTAGTAGGTGCATAGATCGTATTCGACCATAGTTGACATCGAATGGTGGCACATGATACATACTGTAGCAATATTTTCCTATTGTAGTTGTGCAATTCTGCGGACGTTGTGCATAATTAAGGCAAATACGTGGGACGAGGCCAAGCTGTCTGCTTTGAGGAGGGTTGCGGAGTTGTTAGCTAGAGTCCGACTGGCTGGGAACGATGTGTAGAAGGGGAGAAAGCACAGAAAATTCTACCTGGTCGGTCCGAACGCACCAACGTGCCACCAGACTTGGCTGGACATGAATGGATAGCCCAGCTGTGCAACGAACTGACTAACGGTATCGAAGGACCGACGGGAAACGGAGGAGAGGTTGACCGAGTGGGCACCTTCTCCTCGGAAAATGATTGGAGGTAAACATGCATTCTTTTCGCAGTGAGGACAGCGGAATCTGGGCTTGGATGCCTACAAGTATATGGAAGAGGGCAGCACGTTGCGCCCAATGCACAAGTACTTTACTGTTCATTGTGAAAAATTACCGAAGCCTCTTGAATTGCTATTCCGGACTGTTTTGTTCTGTAATAAGGTTCTAGTGAGTATAGGGCGTGTCCGTAGATATTAATAAAATGACTGCCAGTGCGCTGTCTGCATCTGAAGGTGGCCTGTGCCGCAGGAAGGCGCTAAGGTGCGCGTCATCTCTTCTGACAGTCAGCTTGGGCGTCCAGCCATGTTGGCCGATGGTCATCTTTACCCTGGCGGAAGGGATGGGCTTTAGCCCAAAGTATCAAATTATCTAGGCGAGATATCAATCACATTACACAACATCGTTCGATATGATTAGAGCAAGGGGAAAAAGGATGAAGGCGACCAACTCGATCACCCGATAATGACACGAAGCACAAGACGAAACGGACACCTATCACTTTGATCGCAATGTCCATTCTAACGCTTGATTTGTGGAGTGTTGCCGGATATCGAACTGTGAATGCGGGCCTTGTCCTTCGCCTTACGTTCAGCTGTTCGAAGGTCGGCAAAAGGCGCCACCAACCCTCGATCACTTCGGATAACGGGAAAAGAATGCCGACGACGACTGCGGTTCACCGAGCATATGACATACTATACCTTCACCGCAAGGGACTCCAAAGTACGAATATGACATTGTGTCCTTTTTATCTCAAACTAAATTTCAATGGCTCCATTTTATCTAGGGGAGATTTGTCGGCTTGCTTTCTGTAATTCAAAAGGTCATTGCTTCTTCGTTTACCCAAGACAAGACAACGTTAATATTTAGTTATCCGGGTCGAGTTCAATTGCCCATGACGATGTGGAGTCGGATGAATTCATGGCGTTGATCAAAACTGTGTCTTCATCAAGGCCCTAGAAATAGCAACTGTGAGTCCATTGCGGACCGAAACGGAGATGTGACGAATGAAGGCAGCTCGCCAGTTATATGTGACATGAACGACCATCGTTCGAAACTACAATTGAATACTGTCAGAAGTTTAATGGAGCACAAAATATGGCAGCCGCATTTGGCAGCGCGTTGGCGGAAATAAATTACCCGCTCTTAATTACCACACCATTCCCTTATCATTGACGATGATGGCGCTGCTTGTCTTCTTACGTAAGACTTACAGCAAAATGCAACTTTTACTCCTTTCTCCCTGGCCAAGGTTCTGCCCTTTCCTACAGAATCTGGTGTTTGTATATGTCAGAGGCGGCAAACGGTGCGGGCAAGACGTTTTCCTTGGTATTAGGCGCAAGAGTGCGCCACTTGTAATGGCCATCATGCACCTTCATTCCCCGACCTCCCAGTTACTGTACTTTAGAATATTTTGTTGAATCGTCGGATTTTTACAACACGAATGTCTTCAGTTTTCCCCAGTTGGCCAGATGATGAGTGGGGTACTGGACGGAAATAGAGGGCAACAGGAGTGACGTCGTCCCTGTCACAGTTATTACAAATTGAGCAGGCGCGACTGGGACTAGTAGCGCTAGCACAACTGGTACGCTGCTAATTTTCTCACCAAAATAGCCCGGCTAAATTTATCTGCGATGTCGCCGTTGGACCTCCGTTCGAACTTCGCCATGTGGCGCATGCACGCGCTCGTTGCTGGCTTATCGTGGAATGTTTGTAGGCTTTCAGACAGCATTGTACGCCCTGTGTCTACGAAGATTCTTCAAGACAGCAACGGAGAAAATATATGCCTGTTGCTGCCAAAAGATTCATATGACCTAGATAAAGTTATGTAATCGTAATTGATAGTTTGGCGACGTCGTATGCGCGTCGACGACGGGTTGCCCGAACTGTCAAAGTATCCACCCTCGCTATATTCTCGCCTTCGCAGTCTCGGTCGCAACTCCATCGCCACATGGTACTCGCTCCAAGCCTTTGTCTATCTTTCCGATAATGGATTGGCCGACAACGGTGCGCCGTCCTTGGAAATGTATCCGAAAGTTCATGAGAAAAACCCGACCGTGAAAACAGAACCCAAACATGACCGAGCAGAACTTGAACCATCAAGCAGCAACTAAGCCTTAAGTCTCCACAGGAACAGTCCACACCCTTTTCCAGTGTCCACATATCAAGCTTCTTCTGTTTCCCGAAAAGAAACTACAACCTACTGAAGATACGCAATATTGAAGGCAAACTCCACACCTGGAAAATCGCCTGATCGATTCTCCAGGCCCTGTAGTGTACTCGACGCGCACCCTGATGGTGGAGAATGGTGGAGGATAATAGGCAAGAGGCGGACAGATGATTCGAGGCAGAACGTTGTCCCGACGTGGCGCACTCTTCCAGCCTATAACACTGGAAACGTGCGCCACGTCGGGAGAATAGTCTGCTTCAGTTCATTTGCCGACATCCTTGCCACTGACGTCAGGCTGTAGGCCATTGACTAATTCGTTTGGCCGGAGCTTGGAAAGACATCTTCCAGCTCGTGGTACGCGAAGAGTTCAGATGGAACCAGGAAGAGCTTTTGCTTTGCTGACCACCGGTCAACAGGTCTGTCGGACAGTTGTGTTGATGCTGACTCGAGTACGAGATAACAGCATTCGACTTTGCCATTTTATTTTTAGGTTTCTTTGATTAGCCTGTTTGCGACAAAGTGGCAAGGTTTTATCGGCGAAAGCTTCTTTGTCAATAGACAAGCGCGATACGCTGCAGATATGGCTAAAGTGATCATTACACACTGGCCGCATATTTACAAATTTCTATGACTGCGGTCTGGCCTTGTTCCGACGATTGTGCTAAGGGCCTACTAAGTGATGGAAATGGCGCCGTAAAATGGGACAATATCAACACGGACGTGTTTAAAAAATCTTAAATGCATCTTTAACTTGCGAAAACATTGGGAGTGCTTGCTTGATTACGATGGGAACTACGATAAACCCGGCTGTTTGTACTCTGCCTCAGTTTGGTCCTCTTATTTAGGTCCGCACTACAAAGTCTGCGACCTTCACCATAAAAATTGCTGTAAATGAAAGCGCGGCACACGAATCCAAGCAGATCGTTTTCCTAAGTGGCGCACCTTCCTAGCTAGTATCACTGAAACTGTACACCACTTAGGACAACAATCGGACGTCGACAAGATTGTCCCTCCAAGTAGCGCACTTTTCTGGCCAATCATACCGTAAAGGTGCGCCACTTGGGAAAATGAGTTCCCGTCCGGATTCTGTGCCAAGCTTTCGAATTTAGCTCATCTTGGCCAAAGAGAGATCAAAAGACTGATTCAAAAGAACGCACGGCAGTTTTTTCTTAATCACCGTAATTTCCGTAAACGGTCTTTGAATGTCAGTGCCTGTGGGAAACCGACTAAATCCCGGCACAGCTTTTTTCCTTGATATTTGAGTGTGGCGGGGAAGGCATTCAGGATATGAAAGGAGGATTTCTTCGCATTATGTGGAGATAATGACGTTTGTACGTCGGGTCCTTCAGTTCCACACACGCGCGTCTGGTAATTCAATATGTCGAGGCTTCCCAAGCTCTGCTCGTTTCCGTGTTGTAAAAAGTAGCGTACGTGCCTGGAGGTACGTTTTTGCCTAATTTTCATGCATGGCATGAGGTCTAATTAGATTAAGTTTTACGACCGACCTCGACTTGCAGGAAGAGACAGAGGACGCTTATGGATTGTCCAACTATGGCCGAACTTTTCTTCCCGCGTCAACTCGATATTCCACTTCCGTTCCTGCATGCAAAAACGTAAAGCCCAGAAGGGTCTTGTCAGTTTTTGCACTTGCACTAGTACAAAGGCTATAATTAAAGGTAAATGTACGATGGCGCATGCGTCGTGGTTTCGTGGCCAAATAACGCAGACATATCAAGCAAACACCGGCCATGGCCGCCAGCTGATAAATTTGTTTTTCTGCGGTTGCTCTTATCTGTCTCTAATACGAAAACCCTGCAAAGACGACAAACAACCTCGTGTTATTGTCAACAAGGCGATCATTGTGGTTGTTTTCTGGCAGTCCATAAGTAAAGCAGCGTGACGACGTTATCGAGGAGAAGCTTCGGACCAAAGTATATACGCCGAAATAAACGCGCGCACCGTCTTACCATGTGAACACATGCGGAACGAGTTAGAGTTTTTTCACACTGTTTTTTCTTGTATGAAACCATGATACTTTGACAGTACGATCAAGATTAATGAAAGCCCAAGCACCGATTATATCGGGCCTTTGAAGCTTTTGTGACAGGACATCTTGGGGGAGCCACCAAACGGGGTCTGCACTCAAGTCAACTCGCGCACCATCTCAACTCGCGCAGACACGAAAGCTCAAACTTTCTCCGAGCATTCTTTTGTCGCACGAAACTGAAATATCTTGGTGGTACTTTTGATGGTTTCTGGGATCATGAATGTGAACTGAATGTACTCGATGAATTTGCAATGGAATATGGGTAGTCGAAATGGTAAATGAGACTGCAAGTGGTGCCGCATGCAGAGTCGGATGGATATTCCACATCCGCCGGATATGTTTCACTTCCGAAACATCTCGTAAAAATGCACGCTGGCTTCTTCGGCAGCTGTTTCAGACAAATTTTATAACCGAAGACAGTGAGCAAAGTTTACGAAGTGTGGCTGCGAGTTGATACAGGACATTGCTTGAGGAGATTAACGAGCGCGGTAGTAAGTCAAGCATGCTTCCATCGCCCATCAAATAGCCGCTTCTCCAACCTTTTCTTATACACGCTGGCTCGTAAAAATGTGTATCTTGCTCTCCGATAAATTTACGTCTCTCAGGGACGCGACGGGGATGTATGCCGGGAGAATTGTCTGTAGTTAGGAATAGTATGTAGCAGGGTTTATGGTTTGGTCAAACTCACAAGTGCTGGAATTTCCCTTTTTCAGTTATCAAAATTGGTAAATTTGGTCGTGCTTTTCCCAAGTTTGCCATGAAAACACAAACCTGGGAGAGGTTTCGAAAAAACACCACTGGAGATAATTGTTAGACATCAAGTAAATTAAAAAAATAATAATTAGCAAAAAGTGATCGCTAGGGTCTTACTTCCCTTACGATGATTTCGTCCTCGTCAGCCTAGTCAGCCTCGTCGGCATTCAGGGCTTACTTCTCTGTAACTGTGGTAATAGTTTACGGGCAGAGCTTTAGTCAGTTTAGTGCTTCTTCAGTTTTGCTAATTTATGACTCAAGAAGCACCTTCTGAGGCGTGTGCGCCGACAGCTTGGGGAGAATCCTTGAGTGCGCGCGGGATGATGCCTTGCCACCTGGGAAAAGTTTTTCAGTAGGTTAAAAGAAAGATTGATGACTTTTTGATGGAACATAATGATGGGTGATCACGATTAGCGAAGCGACGTCTTCGTAGTAAGCCGGTAGTGTCGGTAGGATGATGTCTGCCACGTAGGCCCACGTTCACTTCTTGGTTTCGGCGGCATCGTGTTGTATAAGCGGAAGACTTGGCGATCCAGCTCAACGAATAGCACGTTCTTTCTAACAACAATTTTATACTTCAGTCCTTGCAAAAATTGAAGTAGCGCTGAAAAGGGTCCGGACGATCTGGTGAGGCTCCTGACGGTATTACGTCGACTGGACGGACCTCCACTTGACACGCGAGAATTGCGTTACATAACTGCAATTTGTAACGAATTTAAAGCGAATTTTTAATATCATAAAACGATTTTCAAGCTTTTTTGCTGGACATATTTGTCGCAATTTCCAGTACGTCCCTTTCTGAAGGTTTTCCTTTTCAGGTAAAATGTATGTCAAAAGACAGGGATAGACGAGCCGGGGAGTGATGCTCGGAATCTTCCGTCCAGCTGAAGAAACCGAAGAAGACTAAAGATAGCAGTGCGTGGCTAGACGATCGATAAATACTTGACTGTACTTGACGATGAGAAGAGTAATCTTGGAGAGATCAGAAGAAGCCGAGGATTGCGAACTATGAAGCGTGTTGATCGGTGGTCCATCAAGGATCCAAACTGATAAGGAGCAACAGATGATTTCCTTCCGATCGTCGCGCATAGCAAGCAATTTCCTCGTCTGGTTGGGGTGATTATGATTATCGATCCTAGTCTCGTGCTTCCCGCGCTGGCTTCCCGCAGACTTCGCTAAATTTTAATCTTAATTATACCGTCGATATATCTTGCGATCGTATTCGGGTGATATGACTGTGTAGACATAACCGCAGGCCATCATTAACCTCCATACACAGCTCATACCCCAGAATGCGCCATTATGCCGGGTAACCATATGGTTCACGCTTGGTTTCACCAGCAACACGTGGGCGCGTCTGTGTTTATAATTTTAGAATATCCTATTGACGGAACACCTTTTTATTAATAAGTGCCCCCAAGGTGGAAAATTCCGATACAGTCGTTAAATTCAAATATCCTTGTCGACCCATCATCACTCACTCACTAAACCTGCTGACATGCTTCACAGTTCACAGCCACAATAGTTTGAATCGGAAACTGCCTATTTTCATGGCAATAAAGGCTTCCTAAAGTATGATTCAGATAGACAGATCTACAGACCTTAATAGGTTTCAATCTTGACGACCTGTACGAACTGCCTTTTCCGCGACGAAAGCTCAAAATCGAGACTCGACACGATCCCTTTTCCCAAGTGGCGCACGCTTTCAGCCGTTAAAAGCGAAGACCCGCGCCACTATGGAAGACGATCCTGTCGAGTTGGACCGTTTATTTCAAGTGGCGCACGATCTTAGTGGTATTGGCTGGTAGAGTGCGCCACTTGGGAACCGAGCCTATTGAGTTTGGTTGCCGAGCTTCTGTAATCTGTACGCTTCGACTATCTTGTAAATGTGACTTTCGTATTTTTTGATTCGGTACGTCGAAGGATCGACAAGTGTGCGAAACTAGTTTAAAACCGACTGAGCTGATGATACTCGCCGCTGATATCATTTTTGCGTTGAGCTGGCGCCAGCACTCCCCTGTCGCACTTGATAAAAATGCGCCGGTTCTCTGTAGACATTTTTCCATTCATAATTGTGTGCGCAGTTCTGATACCATCCGAGTACAAATAAACAAAAACATCTGTACTAGGAAAAAATGTGCCTCACCCTTTTTATGACTGGCCAGGGAAGAATAAACAGAAGAAGCAGACAATACGGCTGATGGAAGAGCTTTTCAGTTAGACAGGCAGGCGTGAATATCCGCCTAATGCGCCGTTATCGTCGGCCAGACCGATGCTAATCGAGAAGGCTGACATGATGATGAAGAGTCAGATTGACTGTTCTCTGTAGAAGTTACAAGGTTTAGAGAGCCCAGAATGGTCTTATGAAAACTCAAGAAGAAAAAGAGGCCAATGCTACCTCGCCAAACTGGTGCAAAGAGCTCAACGGCCCGTTCCGACTCACGCAATGCTAGAGTATGCATGTTAAAGACGCACTTTAGGCCCGCAGCACAAGAGCGGCATTCAGTGAGACACCCAGGTGGATGCACAAGAGGACCAGGAAGTGGAATCATTCCTTCGCTGTTTTTGCCATCCCAAGCTAAGGCCGAGTATTGTCTTTAGTCGGCATGATTATCAGCACCTAATTCGATTAATCCCACTTCCCAGAAGACTCGCTTGTTGAGAAAATCTATTTGAAGGGGTGCACAACAGAAGAGGGTAATACGAGATGAAAGGGGATAAATCAACGTCGCAGAGAAAAGCCTGTTCCTGACGTTGACGTGTAACCCGTCCTGTCTGCCCGTCTCTCCAAGCGTGTTTGCTTGTCTGAACTTGAAAATGACTTGATAGTGTCTCGGTCTTGCTCTCCCAGTAATAATTTCAAAGTCGTTTGAGAGTAGGATGTGATGGCGATCGAAGAAGCCCGCGTGAGATGTGTGTGCCTTTTTCTAGTGCTTGCAGCCCACTTTAGCTGTGAACCCCGACAAGGCCGCGCACAGCGCATCAATACAAACTTAACCTCGTCTGGCCATTTGTGTGTGCCATTTTAATGACTCCCTTTGGCGACATTTTCCTGCTAAAAGGAAGAGGAAGCATGTTTAGCCTAGCCAGGGAAGGCTGTCGACTACCGACTAATAATAGCCGGTTAAAGCAGTGGAGGTGAGCATGATTGATGCTCTTCAAAACCACAGACGTACACTAAAATGTCCAGCTTGTCTGACGCTCCAAGGAAGGCAAACTATCTCTTGCAAGCCTCAATGGCCTTTTCTAAAATGAACGCGTCGCGCTCAATTTCACCCCGTAAAGTGTGAGAATCCCAAACATGATCCAGCCTCGCTATTCAATCATTTCTTGAGAGGCAAAACAAAGAGGAAAAACTCTCATCGAAGGCGGAAGCTCAACAAACCAATCAAGCGAGGAAGCATTCGTGCCCCTCTTCCCCACCAAACTCGCGCATTGTCCCCTTTGTGACTCCGGATATTTCAATCAATCAACACAGACAGCCCATGACTATTTTCGAGTGCGCCGCTGCAGTGGGGTTGTTGGTGATACTTCGCTGTGAATGCGCACTTGCATGTCTGGATTGTGGAACAGTCCTGTGTACCTTGAATTGCCTGGCTGACACCTGCACCTGTTCAATTGACCATCGCTTGAACTGGGTTGACTTCTGAACCCAAAAAAGAACAAAACGGAGCTCCGGCATGTGACACGTACAGCTTCAAAACTTGTCTTTGATTTCTTACCAGTCTGGAGAAACAGGTTTTGTCTAGCTTTTATAAATGGCAAATACGTTCACATACCCGTCAACTCTTGTCGAGTTAGAAGATTTTAGCTGAATGACTTGCAGTCTTGCATGGCCGAATTTAATGTACGAGTAACTAAGTCCTCCTAACCTTGTGAACTTGACGCTCTTTTTGAATGAGGAAGTGTTTCCTTCCATCACGCAATCAAGCTTTTACGAACAGAGGGTGGAACGATCATCGGAATGTGCGTAATGGGTGTTAATCGATGGCGGCAAGCGGCCGTTTTCCCCACTGGCGCACGCTGTTATTGTCATAGGCAGCAGGCATGCGCCACTTATCATAAAGTCTTCTGCAGTATGGCTGTTCAACCAATCAAGCTTAGAGTGGCATGTGTGGATGAGTGCACGTGGTGGGTGCATGTGAAGGCTTGCGGCACCCTACATCTTGTTTATGCAAGTTTGTGGAGATAAGGCAAAGTTGGCAGCCGGCAACTGACGCACCATGATAGTCTGCACGTTGGTCGCTTCGTCTTTGTGCTGAATTGCTGAATTGCCAAATTGCTGAATCGCCCAAGACCTTCCTCTTCACAAGTGGCTGGCTGCATGGGGCCCGGACCCGGCCAGAAACAATGGCAAAAAAGCACCGTGGTCTCCCCCCTTAACCATCGGCATCCGTGGCGTCTAAAATATTATTCTAATTGCTAGCCGATATATGATGGATACTTGTGTAACTGGTTTTTTATTAGTCCGCTTGCAGAAACAGGACACTTGCCAAGGTCTACGCACACTCTCAATAAAGTGTCATCTCAGCAAAAGTTTATGCACCGTTTCACACCTGTGCAGTACGTACAACCAGCGTCTCCCCAACGCCGACGCCGACGAAGGCTCTGGAAAACCCCTTGAGATTACCCGACATCGACACATGGATCCCAAAGTTAGCCATCTTGCTTTCTGCCGTCTTGCAGCAGTAAGCACCAGGTTTTCGCCTATAGTTGGCTCCTTGTACGGTTTACCGCCTGGTCTGGACTGCGACAGCGCCAGTCCCAGATAAAGCGCCGCACTCATACCGCCCACCACTGCAGGCAATGCGCGACTAGCTTGATATTGAATGGAAGTCATGTGCCAGACCGTGTAGTCCCAGTCAGAGGTAAACTGGCGCACATAGAAATGCGTCCTACGGTACCCGATGCGCGACTTGAGGACGGCAGGCCAGTATCTTTGAATCAATATGGGATATACACACGTGATACAAGAGCTGCTGACTATTAGGCCAATGGGCACGTGAAGGGGAGGCCGGTACGTTGTGTGTAGTTGATTTGGAGGCAGCCAATGGTGGTGAAGGCGTGCCTGCACAAGGCCCGCCCACGCAGACATACGCACTGCGCCGCGTCCGCCAGAAGCTCGGCACGGGACGCGACTTGTTCGTAACCAGCAACTCATCATATTATATCCGCCAGTCGTTCCGAAGACGCTCTCTGCTGCGTTTGCCGGTCGTCGCGTTGATTAATCCCCCCTCTTCGGTAAAGGCAATTTTATACATTCTCCGTCGTCGCCGGAAAAATCTTGGCACTGTTTTCTCCAGATATTTCTTCCGGTGATTATTATGCTAAAAACAGTGGTTTGTCGACGCCTTCATACTGATCCATTGACTGCTCTCCTTCATACGCCCATCTTTTCCCACCATTCATCCAATTATCATTCGGCTGAAAGATTTACCTACCGTCAGTCATGTCTGTAAGTCCATTCACTTCCTTATGGTTTCGCCTCATGGTTTTGATCTAATTCACCCGTCATACCGCTTCCTTCCGTCCGTTTTCTTCAAAAGGGACAGCCTAAACGTTCCGCTAACCAATTGGACACAAGTGTTTGCCTCAGTGGCGCACGTTGACGGTGCTGTTGGCTGACCGTCTGCGCCACTTGGGTTAACCCTCTGGTCGAGCTGGTCCAACTGGCGCATGTTGACAGTGTGATTGGCTGGGAGTGTGCGCCATTTGGAACAGTGATATTGCCGACGTCTCAGCTATGGTATGGATTATGGCCGAGTGTGGGTGAGGGACCGGAAGTGCTGTCTGACAGTTGAGAGGGAAGAGCGGGATGGGGGGAGTTCAATGCTATTTATCTATGGGAATGACGCACATTCGTCTTGCATTAAGATATGCGTGCGTAGGATATTTGCCTCCCCTCCGTACTACACTTTTCTTAGTTGCTGCGTTTTTTTCGGCGATCGATAATAGCCTCCCCACACATTGCCATATTGACGTGTGAGTTTTTCTCCTGTGGAGAAACATTGACGGGAGACAGACACGTCCTGTATAAATATACAGTATAGGCGCGCTGACAACACGTTTCCGTCTTGAGAGTCGTTCAAGACGAAACTTTCTGGCTGACGGGCATTTCTTCTCTTTGGAAAAATTGTGCTGACATAAAGGAAGGGGCAAACGACCGGCATTTGAAATTTCTGCCAATTATAACGACTGGATATTCCGCAGATCAGGTTTAAGCGTTTAAGTGCAGTAGAGGAATTTTGCATATTCTCTTCCTCAACGTTGAGGGTTTGCTCGGCCAGACGGATAACTCTACCCAGTAGGAAAGAAAGGAAGTCTTGGTCTGCCCCCAAGGCTGACCATTTCAAGACTCATCAAGACAGAATTCATAGCGGAGCTGGGCAGACGGGCTCGACTAGATTTTTAAGTGGCGCACGTGTCCATGGTTATTGGCCAGAGTCGTGCGCCACTTGGAAGAAGCGATCTGGTCCAGTTCTATTCGTTGTCCGAAGCGGTGCACGTTGTTAGTGATAATAGCTGGAAGCGTGCGCCACTTGGAGGAAGGATCTGCTGGAATATTCTTGGCGAGCTTCCAATTGTTATCGCGATACGAAGTTAGGAAGGCTGCAAGTTCTGCTGGTATACGAGTCGGGTTTTCCGCGAAGAAGCGCCAACTGCAGTCACGAAGTCAGCATGCAGGCTAGCAGACAGGCTGTAAAGTCTCACGTGCTCGTTCGGAATTGTGTACCCAGCCTGATGAGTTTGTTGAGCGAGTAAAAAGGCGGGGTCTGGCCATCTTGATGCAAATGCACGGTCGGGCACAACGCTTACCAGACAAAGTATGCGGGTGCGTGATGGTGACTGGCATCCACTAATGGAAGCGGTCTCAGTGCTGCAGTCTACAGCTGTCAAATGGGTCAGATTGATTGATGATTGATTGACCATTTAGCCCCCAGTGTACTGTATTATTCCCTCTATGATTGCATCATCCTCTGGTCTTCCCGTTTTCTTTCCTTTGCTTCATCCCGACATGTTCTTTGGCAAATTGGCCATGATGGTAACGAGGGTGGTTTTGTGTGTGTTGTAGATGAACGCCTCTCGTCACGTTGGTGGGCCGTCAGCTTCCGCCGATCCCTTCCTCTTTTCCAAGCAGGACATTGCTGCCCATTTGGACTTAGACAGCTTGTGTAGCGGCCAGTGGAGCTCCTCATCGTCCTCCTCCCACTCGTCCAGCTTCTTCCCCGAGTCGCCCGAACAGTACTGCCCTTCGTCGGCACCCGTCTCGCCCCAGCCCAGCGTCAACCTCGAACTGTGGTCCAGCCAGACGTCCATCAAGCAAGAAGGCGACTACTACCACCACTACCACCACCACCACAAAGAGGAACTCTTGATTGATTGCCTGGAAGACTTGAATTCCTACATTATTAACATTGACTCACACTCGCAAGGCACTTCGCCCATCTACGACTTCCCTTCCGTCACGCTGGAGACGTCTGCTGAAGAGATTGACTTTGACACGTGCTACAAGGACTTTCTGCAGTTGGTCAATTCTCAACCGCTACCGCCACCGACTCCGACCATCAAGCAAGAAGAAGCCTTTCCTCTGCCTTCTCCTACTGTCACTAACAGGAGACCCAGAAGGAAAGCCCACAAGATGGAGTCGGACGAGACGGCCTCCACCTCCCCTTCAGAGTCGTCCCTGACCAAGAAGCCGCGGACGGCTAAACAGCCGCCAGCCCACAAGAAGAAACTGACCAAGAATACCAAGGTGGCCCTGCCCAAGAAGAGTCCCGAGCAATACTCCAACGGTTACTCGGACCATCTCGCCAACGGTCATGCAGCCGACACGTCAAGGAGAGCTTCGCCATCGCTGACCATGTCCACATCGACCAGTGCCTCAGACTCGGAATCCATGTCGCTCGGCGGCACGCGCAAAACCACCAGGTCTCTTAAAGACCGCTCTCCCGAAGGTCAGCAACTATAGCCCACTTTCAAACCTTAGCAGACAACATTGACAAGGTCGTTTCAGCAAGTGGCGCACGCTCTTGGTGATAGTGGCAGGAAGAAAGCGCCACTTGCGGCAAGCAATCGTCTCCGGTTTGATTGTTGCTCCAAGTGGCGCACATTGCCATGGTTATTGGCTGGAAGAGTGCGCAGCTTGGGAAAACGATTTGGTCGAGTTTGTCTGCCACCTCCCATTCAGTCTTTATCCTACGGATAAGCCATAAAAGAGAAGGATTATGACATGTGGTTTTTTTGTGTGGTGTAGCTTATAGTCGGCGGAGGGAAAAGAACAACATTGCCGTGCGGAAGAGTCGGGAGAAGAAGCGGCAAGAAATCAAGAAGTTTGCCGACGAGCACATGAAACTCAAGAGGGAGGTGGAGCAGATGCGGACGCAGAACGAGAAGCTACGGGTTCTGGTCAGCGAAGTGGAGGAAGGTATCTTGGACAAGTCCAAGACGGAACTGGCGGCCATGATCCAGAAAGTCAAGAAGCAGATGGACTGGTAAAGAAGACCTTCAAACGACAGCCTTTCTTCCGGTGTGTTTTCTCCTTCCTTTCCGCATTTCTCCCTTGTGGGTTCCCTCCCCGAAATCGTGGATAGTTTGATGGGTTGTTGTTGCTGTTGGTTTGGCAGGCATTGATACTGGGATAAAGTTTTTCAGCCGTACCAAAGTTTCTAAATTGAAATTATTATCATTTTACCCATTATACCCATCTGATCCATATTCTTTTCTCTTTCCTTCATTCTACCTTCTCCTCTTAGCAAAGTCTTTTCCTATTTATGCTTGTTGCTTGGTTGAAGTCTGTTGTTATACTGGCCTCTCGAAGGCTTTGTTGGATGGATTTCGCCTTTTGTTGTCGAAGACGGAAGTCCTTCTTGCCTCAACAAAGAAGGACTCGTTTTCGTGAAACCAGTGGCCTTTAGATATTTTATGTAACTTTGTACTGACAAGAAAATATCGACCGGGTTGTCGGGTCGGATTGTCTCCACGGGTTTTCTCTGTTCAATAAAAACATATTAAAATAAGAAATTCATTGTCTGCTCAACATCGGCATCAATTGTGGGACGTTGGCAAATGATTTCACCCAGATCGGTACCCCAGTGGCGCACATTCTCATTGCTATTAGGTTAAGAAGTGCGCCGCTTGGTAAAACTATCTCGAAACTCGACCAGATTGTTTTCCGAAGTGGCGCGCGCTTCCAGTGTTGTTAGGTGAGACCGTGCGTCACTTGTGAAAACCATGTGGGTGAATATATTTTCCGACGTCCCTTTTCTATTTTCTAGGCAAACCGGTTACGGTGCTTGCCAAACGGAGGCCATAGCAGTGACCTTGGTGTCAGCAGGGCAATCATTGTGACTTGGTGGATCTGGCGATCGGGCTGAAAATGATGGGAAGGAATGGGACAAGATACAGAAGTGCTGTGAGCTGGTGTCTCTCTGGCCTTGTGAAGATGCAGCGCTAAATTTACATGACGTTTGTTTGTTTTTACTGCGGCAACAGGGAAAGGACCTTTGAGCGTCTGTGCAGCCTGGCAATTCCCATCATAGAATAATGGTCAGAGTTATCGATCATCCTTTGCCAAGAGGCTCATCCGGGCTATAGACTAAAGAGGAGGACGAAATGGCACAGCAAGACAAGAGTGTATCGTATTTCACTACTCGCTCTGTACTTCTTTCCGAGGTTTGCGCATGCACAAAGTTGTCGCCGAACAAACAAGGAAGTAATGAGTGTTGGATATCGTAAAGAAGCGTCATTGTTCCGACTGTATGACGATCTTTGGCATCGTCAACCTGCTAAATGTTCTCGTCAAGTGGCGGGGCCGGCTGGCTGGCTGGCCAGCCGGAAATACCTCGTGGCGCAAAGCTGGTATCAATATCGGGAAACGGGGAAAGAAGCAGAAGGGTCGTTTAGGAGGTGGGGCCAGTATCAACTTTCCAAGAGCCAAAACCGTGACGGAAGACGGACGGTTCTTTCGGTGGCTGAGCAAACAGCCGTGACCGCCACAGGCGTCTTCCTGCCTGTTCGACGCTCTGGACCCGGTTGGAGGTTGTACAATCGGCGCAGTTGGGCTGGGCGACGCTGTAGGAAGGTTGGCTGCTTCTCGTTGCTTTCCATCGCTGATACTCAGAACGATGCTTGTGAGCAGCTTCCGCAAGCCTGAAGAGCCTTCAGACGACTCTTGGGCCCTCTTAATTTTCCTCAGCACTTTGACGACAGACGCAACCCCGTCATTATGTGTTGTCTGGCGCGATAGTCTTTGTGGGCTCTTCGCCAGACAAAAGTCCCGACTTACGGTCCGAAAAAAAGTTTCAAAGCAGTTGGTCGAACGCATAGTACGAGTTTCTACCAACAGGAGCTCGGCACAGAGACATAGCCAGATCGCTTTTCCCAGCGGCGCACGTTTCCGGCTAGTATAACTAGAACATGCGTTACTTGGGAGAACGATCTGCTCCAGCTGGTTTGCCGAGCACTCAACAGGCTCATGGGACACTTTTGTTCGTACGGACGAACTTTTAGTCGCGACTAAAAGATCCAGGTCCGAGGGAAGATGTTCGCGGAGGTGTGAAAACCATGTTTGGCTTTATCGAAAAATAAGATATAAGATGTTTACTTTAAAATTCTGATCATTTCGGACAGAATTTAA